>JAADYF010000880.1:0-12320 GCA_023338175.1 Phytopythium delawarense | reverse complement strand
AGGAGTAAACAGCACCGCAACAAACGCGACTCCCGAGAGTGTGGCGCACGCCATGAAGAGCGACTGCCAGGCTCGCATGAGGCGCGTGGCCTGAGCGTATCGCGCCTTCGAGAGCCACCCGGACGCCACGGAGCGCGACAAGTCGACGGTCGGCAGCGGCCGCGAAAGCTGCATCACGAGCGTGGATGCGGGATCTCCAGCCGACGAAGGCACATCCCGCACTCGTCCGCGCGCCATCGGCTCGCGCTGGACGCAGAAGTTGTCCAATTGCATCGGTTTGCATTCGTGAGGGTCGTATTTATAGCTACCGGGTGCGCTCATTGCACGCTGCCGTCCGTTGTGGAAGGACAATAGCGGAGGCGCATCGTCACCGCCAACTCGATCGGTGGTCAGTGCCTGACACTTTCTGCCCGACATCCCGGCCTCAATTGCGGGATCGGACACACACGGTCGAATCCTGGAATTGAGTGAGCGAATGCAGCCGACATGAACGCGCCAGCAGTAGCGCGAGCAGGTAGGGGCTCAACCCTCGCACAGATCAAGATCACGGTGTCGCCCACGTCCAGTCGCCTTACGACTGACGCGAACTGCAGGCGATTGGCAAAGGAAGGATGCCGAGCATTGGTATGGCAGCATTCCGGACGGCGATGACAAACGCGTTGGCTGAGATTTCAGGCGTCACGTCAGATAACTCTTCCATCCCACCGAAGGTTCCCCAATGACTCCATCGCAACCGCGACCGCTCTCTCCTGGCCTCGTTTCAAAGAAGATCGCTCTTCGCACTGTGCGAGTCAGTCACTCGGCATCGGTGCGACGTGGGGCGACGATGCTTGCGACGGGAACGTGTCGAACGCGCTCGTGTACTCGACGAGTCCCTGGATGAAGAGCAGCTCGTCGGAGCCGTCTCCCTGGAGAGCGAGCTCCAGGAACAGCCGAATGTTCCATCCGAGGATAGTGACGATGCGCTGGAGTGCGAACTCCCTCGTGCGCTGCTCGAACACGTGCCCGGTCGACAGCGCCACGGACCAAATCACGCGGTCGACGAACATGCCGCTATCTCCCCGGTCGATTAGGAGTTCTGCAGCAACCAGCACGAGGACGATCAGGATGGACAGGATGACCAACGCAGCTCGCCTCCGTCGGATGCCGAACTGCGCCTTGATTGGCGGCGTGATTGCGTCCAGCACGATGACCCAGTGGAACCAACACGTCCACGCGGACACGATGAGGCAGTGCCCTGTCTCCCATCGCAGCAGATCGCAGGTACAGACGGCGAGGGCAACGAACTGCGCAGACGAGAAGACGAAGTCGAAGTTGTGCAACAGCAGATGCACCAGGTCTCGCTGCGCGAGGCACAGGTTCGCCAGGAGGAAGAGAACTGAGCAGGCGAGCGAGCTAACTTCTGTCAGAAGCAGCACATCAGCCGAGGTTTCTCGCGACCTGTAAGCAGTTGCACAAATCGTCAGCGCCAGCCCGGCGCATCCAACGATGAAGATTATCGTGGCGACCCGGCGTGAATACACCAGCCGCAGCGCGATGCTAGCCGGCGTGAGCATGTGCCGTGCGTCGATCACGGTCTCCTCGTACCGTGATCTCCTCAGTCGCTGCGTGTCCAGACACGGCGGGTCCACAGGCTCTTCAGCAGGGACGCTTGCTGTCTCGGTATATTCCCGCTGACTCAATTGCGATGCTCCGATTGCGTTGACCGCAACGCCCGCGCGGCGAGCTCGATGGTGGTGCACGCGACTCAATCTCAACCGCGCCTTGAGTGATACGCACGGGATTGTGTGCAATCCCTCGACCGTCGTCGTGTGCCGCGTTCGCTTCAAGTAGGCCTTACGAAGCATGAAGACCGAGAGCGTCGACGACGCATACATGATGATGTGCTCCGCGTGCAGCATCAAGTCGAACAGGGGCAGATCAAAGAAATTGGCGCTGCCAATGAGCTGATAGGTAGACGCAAGTGCCAGCACGGCCATCGACGGGACGCTGAGCACGATGGACTTGGTGGCCACCTTGAAACTGCGATAGTTGGCGTCGATGGTGATGGCGTTCTGGATGCCGATCCAGCATGTCAGGGAGACGAGCGAACGAGCGTCGCGGAAAATGATCGCGAGCGTGAGCCAGTTGGCCAGGTTGAGTGCCGACATGAACCAGAACTCGTAACTCTTCATCAACAGCGCGAAGATGTCGAGCGATGAAAACAAGACGAGGTTGGAGAAGCCGATGAAGGCGCCGACGGAGAGCGCGAGCGCGAACGGGAGGAAGTAGGCTGAGTCGACGAAGAGCAGCACGGCGAAGCTGGCGCCAGACAACCGGATGAAGAGTGTCTGGACCCAGTAGTTCGCCCGAAGAGCTTGTATGTATCGCTCAAGGCTCGGGCCTGGCAGTAACCGCACGGCAATCGTGTTGGCGAGTTTGATGGCGGGCAACGGGCGCGACAAGCTGAGGTGGTACAGCCATTGGTTGGTGTTGCTGATTGACCCGAGCTCGGCAGATCGAGACACCGAGGCGGCCGTCGCAAGTCTTGGGACGACCACCGGCGCCAGTGTGGCAGCGGTCGACGCGGTAGCGATGGTCGCGGCCGAGTCGGTTCGCTGCTTCGTATCGACATCGCCGCTGTACCTGGTCCTTCCTATCGGCAGGATTCTCATCGAGTCGACAAGGAATGCCGCGTTGTGTTGCCGTGGAGAGCTGGCAGTGCCCAGAACGCAAGAATAGGCGCGACATCGGTCTATTTGTGAAGTCGCGAGACTGCCGGCGCTGTGCCGTCGTGGCTCACCACCGGCACTGAAGCCGCCAATGACAGATGCGAGTGTTGACGACTCAACTTGAGAGCGCGGCACTGGAATGGACGAGACTAGCCGATCGGCCCATCTTCGAGGGACAAAATCTGCAGGCGTTTGCTTCGGGCAGGATACCGGTCCTGGCCGTGGCGATGGAGCAATCGCTGCAGCATCCGTGGCCGCCTTTGGTGCACTCTGCAGTCTGCGCAAGCGAGAGAGAGGGAGCCTAAAGACGCTTTGTCCGCGATGGGGCTCCACGCATTCGCAAGTTGAATGCCAAGCAAACGCTTGCCTTGTCCGCCGCGGCATCCCAAAGCCACTCGGCGAGACTCAGAATACTTCGGTGCGCGATCAACAGAAGTAAAAATGGAAAGAGAGAGAGCGGCGTTCGACAAGATTGGCATCAGCCTCGCCACCACGTAACTTCAGCCCGGCCATCGCTATTTCCCTCCCCTCCCGAGGCCGAAGTGTCCTTCGAGGCACGCGCAGCGACGGTGGGAGCTTTCTGGTGCTCGAGGAGCTCGCGCAACGCGCTAGACGGCGGCATCCCACCGCAGCGGCCGAAGCACAGCCTTGGAATCGTGTCGCGTGACTGCGAGTCGCGCCTCTTTCGCTGTCGCCGTCGATGGGGAGCTGAGCGGCCCCACTATGGTTGTCCGTGTCGTGGTGGCTCCACAGCATGAGTTGGTGGGCCTGAAGTGCCTTGAAGGCGTCCGACACTCCTGTGAATCAATCACTTCCACGAGCGCTACGAGCATCTCGACGCCCTCACACGACCCCAAGCGGTCCAGACCGAGGCTCCCAGCAAACATCGACGGCCCGAGCATTCAGAGCGAGTCCGCGTGGCTCTTTGAGCTGCACAGCGTTAGCACACTGCCCATTGTCAACCTCGAACGCACGCTGCTGTCTGCCTGCGGGTTTCCAAAGGCCGTCCACGACAGCATCGCTCTCCGAGCTTACGCGCAGCACCGCAACCTGTACGCGCTCGTGCGACTCGCGCTGCTCGCGTTCACGCTGCTCGTGTTTCTGCGGACGAGCGGATCGACCCCCGCTTTACTCACTTGGCTCGCGGTCGGCCTCGCCTTGTGCTTCGCCGCTGCGCCGCTGATTGTGCTCGTCGCGCTCTCCTCGCTGGACGTCGCGGGAATGCTCCTGACGACGTATGAGTGCTGGTTCATCACGATCATCAACACGCTTCACTGGATCTGCGTCGCCGCCATCGTCGGTGCACCGCGATCGCTGCTGTGCGGCATCGCGTGGCTCAGCATCCAGAGCGTGGCGATGCTGGACGCCAACTTCCGCACCTTCTCGGCCGCCAGCAAGGCCGCCATCGCCTGTATCCCTCTCCTACTGGCGCTCGTGGTCGCATGCTCGCTCGGCCTCGTCTCGGACGCCACGTTCGCGCCGCTGTCGTCCCGCGGCGGGTTCTGCATCGACACGGCCTCCGTCGTGGTCTTCACGTCCTCGACGCTGGCGATATTCATGGCCAAAAAGGTGTACGTGACGCGCCACCAGCTCCAGGAGTGCGAGCTGTCGCTGGCCAGGTTCCGCGTCGTGCCGTGCGTCGTGCTTAAGGCGCGACTGGCGCTGCGGCCGTGGCGGTCCGGCCGCCGCGCCGCGATGATCGGCAGCGGCAACCTCCGCGCACAATCCAACATGCGGCGGCTCTTGTCGGCCACAAGACAGTCGATGAGGGGGTCTCACCACTGGTCGACGACGTTCGTCATTGACTCGCGCCGCACGCTCCTACCGCTGCGGTTCAGCAAATGGTTCCTCAGCGCGTCCGAGTCGCGCGTCTCGAAGGTTTTGAGTCTCGTCGTCACGGTTGCGGGGGCTGTGGGCTTCGTGTCGAGTGTCGCCGTGTGGCTTGTGCTCTTCCTCACGCACCCGCACGAGCTGATGGAAGCCAAGTGGGTCGTGGGTGTCATCGCAGTCGGAGGCTCCCATCTATACGTCTTGAGCACGTACATGCTGTCCCAGCGCGACCTGATTCTCGCGCTGATGACCAACTTCGATCTCATGTTCTCGGCCTTCCAGTGTCAGGCGCTGGCGCTGGCCATGATGGACATGATGCGGTGGCGGCCGCACGACTGCTCGGCCGTCATCGCCTGGTGGCTCTGGTTCAACTGGTTGTTCCTGCACGACGCGCTCACCCCTCCGGTGCGGCAGGTGCTGCACTTCCAGCGGCGGTTCGCGCTATGTGTCGTGGTGTGGGTGCTTGCGGTCGCGGTCGCCGCTATGGCGCTGCTCTTCGCCAGCGACGGGTCCGAGGGCGAGCCAGGCCTGTTCGCAGATCGCCAGGTGTGGTCGTTCCACTGGCGGGGCGTGCGGTCGTTCGAGCTGCACACCAAGGACTTCGCGGCGCAGCGCGTGGCGACTATCGTGGGCTGGAGCACGCGGCTCGTGGTCGAGCTCGCGAGGCCCGGTCGGCATGAGGAGCTGCTCTTCGTCCGCCAGCCCGTCGAGTACAGCTGTCCGGTGCCGCAGTTGCGGAGGAGCAGCACCAGTAGACAAAGCAGCCGCTCGCCTGCCAGGACGCGCTCGCGCCGGACGAGTCTGACGACGCTCTCGTCGCCTGGGGCTCGGCTGGTCGTCGACGCCAAGGTCGCCCCGTTCGGAAGCAGCGACCGTCGCGCTAGTAGAGGAAGAGGGGCGACGTAGCGAGGCGGTGGCAATGGTGTTGGCAGTGATAGACCGCGAGCGGCCTTTGCGCCAATGACGCGCAATGCTGCAATGTCGAATCGCGCGCGCTTCTCGACTTGGCGGCCACGTGAGTGCCTTGTGACAATCAGGGTCGGCTCGAAGCGATTGCCAAGTTGCGGCTATGGCTCGCATGCGGCGAGTACCGTGCTGGCAGCATTTCTCCGAATGCGGTCGAGGCAACTTCAAGCCTTCGCGTGTCGTTTGCAATCACTGTGGTTCTCCATGCAGCACTTCAGTGAGCATCGTACAGAGGCACCTTCTCGCGCCGCGAGAAGGTGTCAGGGCTCATTGGCAGTATCATGGCGCCTACAACGATCACAGTTGAAGCAGTGACAAGCAACAGAGAGCCGAAATTACACGTCGGTCCCGGAGCGAATCAAGTGCGCGCCTGGGTTGGCGCAGAACTCTTGAGGGTTGTTCTTGCTGGCGACGATTGCCTGTTTGCTCCGATGGCCGGCCACGTCAAGCTCTAGGCGAGAACCGGATGAAGAAGTCGCACATGCCGATCGACGACATCCAGGCGATCCAGTCGATGGTCGGCAGCATCCGCAAGTACGTGCTGGAAAAGCGCGTGACCAGCGTCGTAAACCTGCGGGCGGGTAGCGACGGCAGCAGCAAGGGCCCATCCTCAAGCTGGAGCCGCTGCCGTCCCCCGACCGAGTCCTTCCACGAGCAGTTCGAGGCGGCCGACTGATTGTACTACCCTTCGCGCTCGACGTTCGAGCGGTATCGAGTCCATCACGGCGCTGCGTCAGCGTCATCTTGCCAGGCTCCATACGCGTCGAGATGCCAATGCTGCGCAGGCCCTACATGCAGCCACACGGACAACACGGCAGGCTCGTCGTGCTGTCTCTTTCTCGAGCAGCACGGCGCAGCGCAAACTCTTTCGTGTCGTCCTCGCCGACGACCACGTAGCCGGATAGCTCACGACGACCTCATACTTGTGCAGGCGGCACGCCCGACCGAGCAAAACGCAATGCAACGACATTGCGCTGCAACATGTTCCCGTATGTAACCAGGGTAACTCGCTGGTTATGATTTGCACATCGATACTAGTATTCCTCTTGTCATCTGCCATTCTCCGTTCAAGCTGCTCGCTCGGCGACGAAGATGGCGGCGACGACCGAGTGGTTCTCTGCGCAGGCGCCGCGGCTGCTGGCGGCGCGCAACCGGCGCGAGGTGTCGGCGTTCCGCGAGCTGATCGCGTCCCACCAGCAGCTGCTAGCGCGCGTGGCGGCGGCGTCCCCGGCGGCGTCGCTGTCGCTGTCCTCGTCCATGGCCATGTCCAAGTCCATGAGTTCGACGCCGCAGGAGGCGGACGCGAGCAACCGGTACCTGGGCGCGATCCAGCGGCTGGAGCGCGAGCTGGCGGAAAAAACGGCGCGGCTGGCGCAGGTGGCGGGCGACCAGCTGCAGCTCGTGCAGGAGAGCAAGGCGCTGCTGCAGCAGCGCGCGCAGTGGGAGGCGCAGGTGGCGCGGCTCGGCCGGCAGCTCGAGGAGGAGCGCGCCATCGGCGAGGAGAAGGACCGCGCGATAGCCGAGCTGGACGCCGCGCTGCGCCTCCAGCGCGACGAGCTGGCGCGCCAGCGGACGCTGCTCGCGAGCGCCGAGGCCGCCAACGAGCAGCTGCGGCGCGAGCTGGCCGACAAGAACGCGCTGCTGCACGAGTGGATCCACGCCGACGGTGGGGACGGCGCGGACGGCAAAGGGGCTGCCGGCCGGCGGTCGCCAGCGCTGGCGTCGGCCGAGGCGGCCGAGGGCCTGCTGGGCCGCCTGCAGCTGGACGACGCGCCGCCGGACGCGGACGGCGGGCGGCTCGTGACGCGCGCGGCCTTCGCGGTGCGCGCGCACGCGACCGAGGTCAACTCGGTGTGCTTCAACGCGTCGGGCCGCATCCTGTTCAGCGGCAGCAGCGACGGCACGGTGCGCGCGTGGGACGCGCCGGCGGCGGCGGCCAGCGCGGCGGCCGGCGCGTCGCTGAGCGCGCTGGGCGAGTACCGCGGCGTGGGCACGGCGCACCCGCTGCTGTGCGTGCGCGTATCGGCGGACGGCGCGCTGGTGCTCGGCACGGGCTGCGACCGCAAGAGCTTCATCTGGCGCGTGGGCACGGGCCGCGTGAGCCAGACGCTGACGGGCCACAAGGGCAAGGTGCTGGCGGCCGAGTTCTCGCTCGTGGCGCCCGCGCACGTGCTCACGGGCTCGGCGGACCGCAGCCTGCGGCTGTGGGACGTGCCCACGGGCCGCCGGCTGCTGGCGCTGAGCTGCCACTCGAGCTGCAACGACCTGGCGGCCACGGGCGAGCAGTTCGCGAGCGCGCACCAGGACGGCGTGGTGCGCTTCTGGGACGCGCGCGCAAAGTCGCTGGCCTTCGAGCTCAAGGGCGTGCACGAGGACCAGGTGACGTCCGTGAGCTTCGCGCAGACGGGCGCCGCGGCCGCCGCCAGCCCGCTGCTGCTCACCAACTCGCGCGACCACTCGCTGCGGCTCATCGACGTGCGCACCTACGCCGTCGTGCGCGAGCTGCGCGCGCCCGGCTACCGCTGCGCCTTCGACTGGAGCAAGGCGGCGCTGCGGGGCGACGCGCGCTTCGCGGCCGCGGGCAGCGCCTCGGGCGCCGTGCTGGTCTGGGACGTGGCCTCCGGCCGCGTGGCGCGCGAGCTGCGCAGCGCCGGCAGCGGCGGCCACCAGGGCGCCGTGGCCTGCTGCATGTGGCGCCCGGACGGCGACAGCCTCGCGTCCTGCGACAAGAACGGCTGCGTCGTGCTCTGGGAGTGACGGCAAGCGTTGCAGGTTGTGCGTCGTGCGTGCGTCGTGCGTTGCATTCACAGTTAATACAGCGCGGCCTGCTCGCTCGCGGGCCACCGCGTCAGTCCTTGAGGTCGAACGAGGTGCCGCAGCCGCAGCCGCTGGCCGCGCGCGGGTTGTTGACGACCGCGAAGGCGCTGCGGATCATCTCCTGCTCGTAGTCGACCGTGCTGCCGCGGATCAGCTCCAGCGACTCCTTGTCCACCACCACGCGCGCGCCGCTGCGCTCGAACACACTGCCGGCAGCGCGAGAGCAACAGAGAGGAAGCCGTCAGTCGCCTGCCGCTCGCCCCGCGCTCGGCTCCGACGCGCTGCACTCACACGTCCTCGTCGTCCGACGGCGCCTGCCGCTCGAACTCGTAGACGTACTTGAAGCCCGAGCAGCCGCCGCCCTCGACGGCCACGCGCAGCATGAGCCCGGGCGCCTGCTGCTTCTCGGCCGCTTCCAGCAGTTTCTGCGCGCGCGCACGGCCCTCGTCAGCGCCTCGGCCTGCTCGTCGCCGCCCCAGCACAGCGAGAGACCCACCTTGGCGGCCAGCGGCGTGATGATCAGGTCCGGCAGCCCGTCCGAGTGCGCCACCTGCACGGAGGAGACCCAGCGCGGGCGAAGAGCCGCGCGGACGCCCGAGGAAGCGGATGGGGCGGCCGCGGCGGCCAGGAAGACGCGCTGGACGCGGCGCGCGAGCATCACGTCGGTCGCTCGGGGTCGCTTCGGGTCGCTTTGGTGTTGGGAATGCGCTGCTAGTGGTCGAGATGATTGCGTAGTGCCTGGAATTCACTATTTTCGTCCAATAAGGGGTCTTTAAATCTGCATTTGCACCAATCGGAGCTTTTAACATCCACCACTGTGGGCTGTGATTGGGCAAAAAAGAACAATTTGTTCAGCATCGGACACTGGACTGGTCAATGGCCGCTGGCAACATGGAGGACCAAGGCGGTGACTTCCGGTGGGACTCGGCGCGCGTGTGGGCGGCCGCGGGCTTCCTGGCCTTCCTGGACGCGCACAGCGTCAAGCGCAGCGACCTGCTGCCCGCCGACGGGTCCCCGGCGGCGCTCCGGCGCTTCTTCAGGTGCGCGAACGTCCGTCCCTCTCCTCGTCTTGCCCTCATGGACTCACTCGTGCGTCGGTCTCTCAGGCTCAAGCAGGCGCCTAGTGACGCGCCAGACGCGCGAGGAGATGCGGCAGACCGAGCGCAGGCCCTGCTGGCGGCCGTGGCCGAGGACCTGCGGCGCGAGGGCCATCCCGCGACGCCCGAGCCCGTGCCGTGGCTCGAGGGCTTCTACTCGCTGCCGGCGACCGCGCCGCTCGCGCGCGTCGGCGCCTACCGCCGCGGCGACGTCTACGGCGTGGACATCTCCTCGGGCTTCTGTGTCTCGCTGCTCGGTCTGCGCCCGGGCGAGCACGTGCTGGACCTGTGCTGCGCGCCGGGTGCCAAGCTGGCCATGATCGCGGACGCCCTGGGCCTGCGCGGCAGCGTCACGGGCGTCGACTGCTCGCGCCAGCGCATCGGCGCCTGCAAGCAGCTCGTGCACAAGTACCAGCTGCTCCAGCCAGCCGCCACTAGCGCTGAGGGCTGGCGGTGCCGGCTGTTCTGCGCCGACGGCCGCTCGTTCCGCGTCGGACCAACGGATGAGAGCACCGACGCGGATGACGCCGAGCTGGTGCTGGACTCGCGCGAGATCGAGGCGCGCGGGCCGCGCGGGCTGCTTCGAAAGCGGGCGAACAAGAGCGCACGCGCGCGCGAGCGCAAGCGCCAGCGACTCGCCGCGTCTGCAGTCGCGGAAGGCGCCACGAGCGAGCAGGAAGGCGGACGCTACGACAAGGTGCTGGTGGACGCCGAGTGCACGCACGACGGGTCCGTGCGTCACCTGCAGAAGCTGCGGTCGCTGGACGAGTGGCGCGCGTATGTCTCGAACCACCTGAGCGACGCCCAGGTGGGCCGCATCCTCGAGCTGCAGCACGCGCTTATCCGGTACGTCGCTTTCAATCGGTCAGCTGGCTACGCGCAGCGTCTAACGCGTCCGCGGTGCTCAACCAGTAACGGCTTCCGCATGCTGCGGCCCGGCGGCACCATGATCTACAGCACCTGCAGCTTGTCCGTCAAGCAGAACGAGCAGGTCGTCGAGGCGTTCCTCAAGGGCCACGGCGACGCGAGCCTCGAGGCGATCGACCGTGCAGGTATCCCGTGCCAGGTGAGTGTCTTCCTCCGGAGTCTCTGTGAAGGCGGCTCAGCCTATAATAACCGACGACGCGCGCAACTTTATTGTAGGAGGGCGGCCTGCCCGGGACCGTGCGCTTCACGCCGTCCAACAGCACGAGCGGGCTGTTCATCGCCAAGATTCGGCGCCGGGAGGCGTCAGACCCCAGCCATTGGCAGCGACGCCATCGTCATAGAGCCATAGACAACCAACCACCCGAGTGATGGGGACGAACGCAGAGCCCAAGTTCTGCTCCACCGCCTTCCTCAGCGCGAGACGAACGACAGCTGGTACAAGTTGGCACTTCAGCCCGATGTCTGTGTGCAGTGTTCATTCCAGGGGTCTATACTTAGCGCCGTTGTCTCGCGCGCAAGTATCGCGAGTTGCCGCTCAACAAGTATCGAGGCCGTCGTGGAGACAGCAATGGATGGAGAGCTGGATGCTGAGAAGGATGGCGAGCCTGCAATCGGTCCATCGGCCAACGAGTTCAGTGCGCAGTACACGCTGGAGGTATGCGGCGATCTGCCCACGATCGACCTGCTCAAGACGCCGCTCGCGGCGCTGATTGGCGCGCGGTCGCCTCGCCACGCCGGGTTCTTCACGTTCATGCGGCGCTACTATTTGAAAGCCGGCACCCTGTACCGTGTTGGCGCGCTGCTCGCCATGGTGGTGATTGTCGTGCCGCGTCCAATTGGTGTGGCCTTGGCAGTGCCCGCCGGTCTGCTGACGCTGCCGAGCTGGATCCTCATGGCGCTGACGCTCGGCTCGGACATGCTGTCGACCGCGCACCACCAGTTCGATT
Source organism: Phytopythium delawarense (assembly GCA_023338175.1). NCBI lineage: Eukaryota > Oomycota > Peronosporomycetes > Pythiales > Pythiaceae > Phytopythium > Phytopythium delawarense. Next base: position 1,025 of record JAADYF010000880.1, on the reverse strand, counting down.
TCTGGTACTTCACCGTGCTGAACGTCGCCACGTGGTCGCTACTGGCGAGTATGTACGCGGACTACCGTGTCTTGAGCCTCGTTGGCGGGTTCCTGGGCACCCAGAGCACGATCTTCATCGACGCCAACTTCCGCACGGTCGTCAACACGCTCCGGAGCTGCGTGGTGGCTGTCCCCGCGATCTTGCTTGTCGCCGTCATGACGTTCTTCCGGCTCATCGACACGGACGAGCTCAACTACCGCACCATCCGTATCAAGGAGAACGTCACGGTCGACGTGACCGACATCTGCGCCAATGCGGCGGCGACACTGGCCGTCTTCGTCGCGCGCAAGGCGTACAACAAGCGCAAATGCCTGACCAAGAACAGCAGCGGACTGCGCGTCATCCGCTGCGTCGTCCTCCGCGCCAAGTTGGTCATGCAGCCGGCCCATCCAAGCCTAGACGCCGTCACATCCAAGCCTAGACGCCGTCACAGTGGGCGGGAATGGAGCTCTGAACGCCGTCGTGCCGACTCCGACAGGTGGGAGCGTCACGGAACTGTACCAGAGGGCACTACATAGCAGACTCCTGACGCGGGTGACGCTCGACACCATCCAGCAAGTGGTCCTCGTACCACCAAAGCTGTCGAGCATCGATCCCAGGCGTACTTTGCTCCCGTGTCCGTGGATATTGGCGTCGAATCCGACGCAACCACAGCCTGCGACTGAATCAGCATGGCGGTCAACCGCAAGTGGCGTCACGTGCCGCATGCTGTTACTCCTGAGCGGAGTTGCAGGTCTCGTCCTCACGCCTACCGCGCTGCTCCAGCACCCCACAGAGACGCCGCGCGCTCGACAAACCGCTCTGGCAGTCGCCGCACTCGCCACCACGTCTGTGGCGTGCGGCCCCGTCCTCGCCTGCTGCCAGCGAGACGTCCTGCGCGCGCTGCTGCGCAACTTCGACTTCCTCTTCATGTCGGCGCAGTTCACGGTCGCCATGGCCATGCTGTGCGATATGACGCAGTGGACGACGCGGTCGCTGGCCGT
>JAADYF010000088.1:0-44404 GCA_023338175.1 Phytopythium delawarense | reverse complement strand
CTCAGCCAGCGCGATGAAGACGTAGTTAGGGATCGCAGCGGCCCACGATATGTTGTTTATGGGCTGGTCGCTGCCACCGTCCAGGATGTAGTTGCCCTCGCTGTCAAGCAGCGGGCCGGCGTTACGCCGGATGATCTCGAACGACCCGCCGCTTTAGTCGGCCAAAAGCCGCGTCCGCTCAGCTCTCGATCGATCTCGAAATCTTGATTACCGGGGCATCCAAGCCTCTGGCTCGGTCATGGCTTGATCATGAATGGCTGGCTGGCGGAGTGGCTGCAGTACTTGAAATTGCTGGACTCGTCGAGGTTCGTGGTGACATTGTCTGACGACTGTGCAAGTTGCATTGTTGAAGGCTCCTCCCTCAGTCCTCCTCGCTGTCTTTCGGCTTCGCTGGTTCCGACTCGGAATCTGGCTCCACAGGCTGTACGTTCACGACCACAACAGGAGCAGGCTCCTCGCCACCACCTTCACTGTTTAGGCTCGCTGTGTCCTGGCCTAGACCCGGTGCGAGCTTCTCCTGCGGGTCATCTCGAACGGAGCCACTCCCCTCCACGATCTGCTTCGTTGACCGAGTTGATGGCAACAAAGACGCAGAAGATGCTGCTGACACATACGGAGACACTGGGAACGGCGTCGGTGACGCCACCGGCGAGCTCGCGAACACTGCTGATGCGGGAGACGTCGTCTCGGACTCGCCCGTCGTAACTTCCGCACGATAGAACTCTTGGATGTCCGGGAGGTCGCGCAGCGCTTGCTTGCGGAACAGACTCACCTCCGAGTCGTGCCGCACTGTTCGTGAGCGCTTGAGCAGCAGCGTCAGGTCGCTCGGGAGTTGCACGAACAGGTCGCCACCCGGAGAAGAGTCGATCTCGGGCAAGTCCTTGGCCGGGATCTGCAGCTTTGCGAGGTACCCATCCAGCACTTCGCGCTTCTTGGCGGAGGGGATCGCACGCGCCATGACGCGGACATACTCGTACACGAGAAGCAGTTGCTTCGCCTGGCGTCGGCGCTGCTTGATCCACCGGTAGAGGTACAGTGCCCAGACGACGTTAACCAGCGAAAACAACCCGAAGGAGATCCACAGCAGCGGACTCTCGTTCGCCGAGCGGAGAAACCCGATGTGTGCTGCCATGAGCGGGAACAGCGCGTTCTCGAGCGTGATGGCGCAAGTGATGACAAAGCACACGAATACGTACGTGTCCAGCAGCGTGAAGTAGGAGACCTGCGGGATGAGCGACGCCACGTTGTACTTGAACGTCACGCAGGTCAGCAGCAGCGTCGACACGATCTGCAAGCGCGAGCTCAGGTCCATCAGCCCGCCGCTCTCCACCGGTGCGTACGTGATGAAGCTCAAGTAGGTGATGATGGCGGCCGGCAGCGCCACGTTCGTCAAGTAATACTCGCTGCGGCGCTCGAGTACGAGCTCGAAACGAACCACTTTGCTCGCGGCGGCGCTGCCCACCTCGCCCACGAACACTTTGTCGCCGTAAACGACGTCGAACACATTGCTTAGTTTGAAGTTCTGGATCGCGAAGCTTGCTGTATCAACTGGCGCGGGCTTCACAAGCAGGATAGGGCCGAGTCCGCGGCCCATGTTGAGCGTGAAGCTGAGCTTCTGCTGATCGAACGGGAAGTGATGCAGCGTCATTTCCTCTTTGAACAGACCCGTCACGCGCCGACTGCGCTGAAGGTGGTACACGCGCCGCATGTTGACGCCGTCGGGCTTGGACAGGTCCGAGTACGACACACGCCCTGCGGGGATGAACTTGGAGACGATCGGCCGCTCCGAGTGCGTGTCGTGCATGTTGGAGAGCTCGAACTCCTTCTCGCTGAACTCGAGCACGTCCAGGAACTCGCGCAGTGCCGAGTCATCGCGCATGGTCGTGATTGCTGGGAACGTAATCTCCCACGACACGTCCGCCTCGAAAGTCTGCTCGACCGTCGTGACGGCCGTGATGCTGTTGACTGTAAAGCGCACCTCTGCCGGCGAGAACCCCGCTAGCAACCGCACCAACAGCTTGCTCCCCGTGTCAGCATCAGCTCCTACACCCTTGGACGACCCTGAGGCTTGGAGCGGGTTGACCAGGTCGCCAAGAACCCAGTGCTTGCTCTTCTCCCACTCGCCCAACTGCAGCTGCCACCCGAAAATGCTCGGCTCCTCGACGTCTTCCGCCTTATTGGGGTCGCTTGCCTCCTTCGGCTGGAGCAGGGCTGGCGGCACCGACGACGACGCATCTTCCTTCTTGTACGCGAGGCAGGTGATGCGCAGGCGCTCCTCGTCGATGCTGTGGGTCTTCCACACGCCGCCAAACGGCCAGCTCAGGCACAGGAACTCGGCGTGCGAGAGGCACGCAGACGGGATGGCCGTCGCCAGCTCGCACGTGAGTCGGAACTGCGTCATGCGCTCGGCCGCCAGCCCGTCGATCGTCACGCGCTCAGCGCGCAGCTTGTAGCTCACGACCTGGCTGCTCCACGCCTGCGCCTCCTCCGCCGTCACGGACGGCGCCAGCGCCTGGCTGCCCGACGCACTGGGTCGCGGGCCACTCCCCGTGGGCGTCGCGCGCTCGCTGGCGTCGTCGCGCGGCCTGGAAGCGAGCGACGCGCGCGCCATTGGTACCTACAAAGTGTTCTGGGATTCGATAGTGGAGCTCGTGGAGGGAGGAGGAGAAAAAAAAATGTACCCATTATCGATGACAACCGTACTTAGTCGAACAACAATCCATCAACACTGTGGTTGAACATCCAAATCTATCATGGTAGCTGTATCATGTTGTAAGCTTCGTGTACTTCCTTCCTCAAGTGTCCTCGGTAGCAATAGCAAGCGTTGCCTGCGGGGATCGCGGCTAGACCTGGTCGGTGAGCGACCCGATGCGCGAGTAGATGGAGGTGTCGCTCGTGGGCGTCGTGGCCGTGGGCGACGGAATGGGCAAGTCGACGAAGCTCGCGGCGAAAAACCCGCGAAAGTGGTCCTGAATGGCGTCCGCGTTGTTGCTGGCGTGCTTGCGGAGCGCGTCTGAGGCCGTGTCGCGCGCCTTGGCGAGCTTCTGCTCCTCTGTCGGCGAGTCGCTGGGCAGCACAACGAACAGGTCGCTGCCGTCGGTGGCGTTGACTTGCGGCAGGAACCACCTGTTGATCCGGATCGAGTCTAGGTACGACATGAGCGCTTCGTGCTTGCGTGCGAGTGGGATCCGCCATGGAGCGATCACGCGGAGGTGTTCGTGGACGAGCACCAGCACGCGCGCGCGCTTTGCGCGGAGGGTGACGAACCACCACACCCAGACGCCCCACACGACATTGCCAAAGGTGAAGGTGCCGAACGAGAGCCACAGGAAGTATCCTTCGTGCCACTTGGACGGCCACGAGTGGATGTTCTTGACGACGAGCGGGAACATGGCGTTCTCCCACACGACGATGCACATGACCATGAAGCAGCAGAAGAGGTACTGGCCGAGCCACGTGAAGTAGGAGACCTGCGGGATGAGCGACGCAATGTTGTACTTGAAAGTCACGCAGGTCAACAGCAGCGTCGTCACGATCTGCAGCCGCGAGCTCGTGTCCATGAGATCACCGTTCGACAGCGGCGCGTACGCGATAAACGACATGTAGGTCAGGATACCGGCCGGAATGACGATGTTGGTCAGGTAGTAGCCGCTCTTGCGCTCCAGCATGAGCTCGAACCGCACCGACTTGTTGGCGCCTTCGTTCGTCACGTTCCCCACGAACAACTTGTCGCCATAGACGACGTTGAACACGTTGCTCAGCTTGAAGTGCTGGAACGCGAAGCTTGCGGCGTCGACGCGAGCCGGCACGACGCGAACAAACGGGATCAATGCTCGTCCGAGGTCCAGCGTGAACGTGAGCTTCTGTTGGTCGAACGGGAAGTAGTACATTGTCATCTCTTCGTTGAAAGTCGCGACCATGCGGCGGCTGTACTTGATGTGGAACACGCGCGCACGTCGTCTGCGGATCAGCCCCGATGGATCCACGAAGTCGTAGACGTAGTCCGGTGCGCGGGACGGCGTGACGACCACCGGCTTCTCGGAATGCACGTCTGCAGCGTTGAGAAGTTCGATTCCATCCTGGTTGAAGTCGAGTAGCTCTAGCAGTTCGCGATGAACGTGCTCCTCGAGTGTCATGGTGATCGCAGGCACGGTGAGCTCCCACGACACATCTGCTGTGAATGTCTGGGCCGCAATCTCAACTGATGTGATGCCGTGCACGGTGAGCCGCAGCTCGACCGGCGCAAACCCCGCGAACAGCTTCATGGCGATGCCAGGGCGAGAGTGGGGCGGTCGAACCATCTGCCGCACGTCCATTGCAAACCAGTGCAGCGACGACTCCCATGTCCCAAGCTGCATCTCCCACCCGAACTGAGCACCCACTGTTGGGTCCACGAGCTGCTGCAGATCCTGCTGCTGGTAGAGACTGCCCGACCCTGACGATGACGACGAAGTCGATTGAGAAGACGTGGACACGACGGCCGGGGCCGCTGCAGCTGCGCCAGCTTCCTGGAATCGCTTGTGCGCAATGCAGATGACAGTGCGGTTGCCGTCGAGCAGTCGCTGGCGCTTCCAGATGCCGCCAATGGGCCAGCTGAAGCACAGGAACTCCGAGTGGGCGAGCAACGCGTCGGGGATGGGCTGATCCAGCGTGCACTCGAGTTGCAGCCAGAGTCGGTCGCTCGACGCGCTCATCGCCACGTGCTCCGTGTGAACCGAGTAGTCGACGACGCGCGCCGACCAGCCCTGGGCCTCGCGCACGCTACCTGCTGCTTGCTTGGTCGGCGGTGGCGTCTCCATTGAAAAGGCTGTGTCGACGCTTATCGGATCCGCTCGTTGCGCAAGGGGCGAATCTCCAAGTGACGAAGAACTCCGGGCACATGTCTGGCTGTGCGATGCAGAGGCGAGTGGCGGTCGGAGTGGGAAATCCATGCATCAGTGCTGATATCCCACGTCGACAGCTCCTGGGCTCATGGGCAGACGGGAGAGCGAATGCAGCATCGCAGAACTGCTTAATTGAATATTTTTGTGAAAATGTTACAGACTCCGACTTCAACATCAAGTCTAAGCATGATCGGAAGATCTGGAATTTTTGTGCAGACAAATATGATACAATCAGGTCGATCAAGTTGAAGAATGGGTACACTGCAAGTCGCAAGAACACCGACAAAAAATCATCAATGGCGAACCCATTTGGAGCCGCATATACTGAACCTCATATCCGTCCGTCTGTGACGAGGAAATGGACCCAAGCGGGTCCAGTTCCAGAAAATGAAGGTCTCCATTGAACTGAACCCATTCCTCCAGAATGACGGTGTTGACGCGGCGTCACTCCGTCGCGGGAGTGACAGGATGGACTGTCACCCACGGTGCGAACTCCGCTGGCAAGTGGACGCGCTGCTTGAGACCGCGATTCACTCGCAGCTCCGCACGTCTGTCGCTAGGCGCTGATGATCGAGTTTTATCGCCGCAGCAAATGTATATCAGGTCTCCGACGGCGTTTTGACCTGGAAGCGTGATCGTTGTGCCAATTGGATCCTCGCAGAAGACCACTATGACCAGGAGGCAAGCAAAGCTCCAGGGATTCGACACCCTTGTTGGAGCGAACGCGGCCATCCAGTGGTCCCTTGTCCGCCGTCGGTTCGACACGATCGTCGACTAGCTCGCCTTCCTAGCCATGGACTCGGAACATGCGCACACTCTCCAGCCAAAGCCAGACGTCGCCCTTACTAACCGTCTCTTGCAACTCAACTGCCTGCTTGAGCAGGGCAACATGGCCCCACAAGGGCCTCAAGGCGAACCCGTGGTGCGAGTCAGCACACGGCGAAATCGACGGTCGGAGTCATGATAAACCATACCCCACAAACACACCGCCACGAGCAGGAGCTTTGCGAACTGTGGGCGATCATGGAACGGCATTCCGTTCGGCGCGACGGCCGGTGCACGCTGACACGTCGGCAGCCTGTCTGACTTGCATTGCGAGCGAGTGGGTCGCGTCCAGCAGATCGCCGCGTGTTTTTCTCCCTGCACCCAGCGAGGCGCTGGCAGCGACACGCCTGCACCCGCGACAGCGTCGCCATACTACCGGCATCACGCTGTCATGCACCCGCACGCAATGGGGTCATTGGTGCCACCACCACCACCTTCTGTGCACCGTCATTGCGGCCAGAGATCTCACGCGTGGCACCACATTAGAACTCGAGAGTGGCGATGATTGAACTCCATCACCGCCCCACTGCTGCCTTGCGTGACGCCATCGACGTGGAGAGGAAAGCGTAGATGAAAAGCGTGTCTGCGACGTTTCGAAAGCGAAGGTGGATCCAGCCGCATCATATGGTGCAAAGTCTATGGCGAAATGTATGGCGCTCGACCAGATGGCTTCCCCAGACACTTTTAATCTCGCGCCAGCTGTTTTTTCTAGTAGCCAATCACATCACAGAGATCCTGCAGCATGGGAAACGTAAGCAAACCAGTCAAACGGGGCGTGTCAAACACCGCCAGCGCGAGCGCGTCACCCGCGAGTGCGTCACCCAAAAGTGAAGGTGCTCATGCGCATTGTAGCAGATTTCGTTCTATTAGATTCCCAGAATTCGATTGAACCGACAAGGAAGGCGTTCAAACCGATTCGATGCTGCGTCGCCTCGGTGAAGCAGTGGCTGCCTGGTATATTTGCGATACACTTGAAGAGGACATGGCCGTTGTGACAATTGTGCAGGTTCCACCCTGTACCGAGGCGCGCAACTGATAGACGCTGCATGGACGGTCATAGAGGGGGCGGCGCAATTGGGCCAAAGCCACTGTCTGTGTGTGGCACAGGATTGAATTGCGTCCTGGGGACGACTTCAGCGACCTGTCTGAGGGAGCGAGATGAAGCTGATTGCAAAGCTATAGACTTCTTTGCAGCTCACCATGACCGCAGCTCGCGCAGTCTTGCCTGTGACGGCAAGCAACGGCTGCCGAGCGGTGATCACGACAACTGTGCCCATGTTCAACCACGCTTGCACGCGCTCGACATGTTCCGCTAGTCTCCCCCATGATGCAGCGCTGGAAATGAAATGGGGAGCGAGGTGGACCGCAGTGGCAGAAACATACAGCGCAGCACGACACCTATCCCCGCCGAGGTGGCTTCAACCGGTGCATTGAAGTGCTGAGTCGGCTTCGCGATGCAAGAGGCCAGGATGTGTTCATGTTCCGGCCGTCGGCAGATGCGGACGCCGCTGCTCTGCAAAAAAAGCCTCCGCGACATGCGCGTCCCCCAAAAGTCGCAAAGATGAGGCGTCGGCGCCTCGTTTCCCCCTCATAGTGCCGAAGCAGGCAGCAGGCGCCGCAGCGCTTCACAGCGCGCCGCGAACTCTGTCATTGCCGCGAATGCTCCCGTCGTGGTCTCCTCCAATCAGTTGCTGCTGTTCGCAATCCAAGCGAAACGTTCTTATCCAAGTCCTGGATTGGTCGTCACTTGACTTATTTTTAATTTGAGCCTCTGCAATTTGGCGGAAACTTTTTTCGCCGGCATTTTGTTCCACGGCGGTCGAAAGACACACTTGCGCCATTCCGGCTCCCATCTCCATTCCTGACTCGCCTGGCGAGACGACACGCGCGTTTTCGTATGGACATAGTGGAGCCCAGTCATGTTGGTCTTGAAACGTCAGCGTTTAGTGCAACCACTTCAACCACATCCCCTACCCCCCGCTCTCCTTCCCCATTTTTTCTCAGAGGCACGTGCGCTCATAAAGGTGATGCGGTTTTGGTCGGCGCAAAATGCGCAGCCACGGACCAGTTTGCTCCCGTGGCGCCCATTTTGATCCTCGACAGATTCGCTCACTCCCCAATTGGCGGCCTCGGGCACAAGTCCAATCCGCCTCCTCCACGACCCGCAAGCCTCCGCTCCCGGCGCTCCGCTCGCTTCAGCTTCCCCGCCCGCTCGCCACTGCAGCGACTCCACGCGCGCCTCAAGTCAAGCTGACGGCCACACGCGCCACCCCGCGCCTGCTCTTCCTGTCGGGCCTCGCCTTTGTTGCTGCAGGGCCCCGACTCCGCGTCTGCCGTTGAAGAGAAGCACGCGATCGACCACCGCTTTCCGATCCCCAAGATCCCCAAAACCAGCCATGTCGTCCGGCAACTCGGGCTATCGGTCGCTCAAGTCGCCGCGCTCGTCCGTCGGCGCCGGCCACTACGCGCTCGACATCGACGGCGGCGCCGTGTACGCGGCCTCGCCGGCCGTGCGCCGCACCAACTCGGTCGCGTCCATGGCGTCGTTCTCGTCGTCGCTGTCCATCTCGCGGCAAGTGCCGCACGTTGAGACGGCCGACATGCCGGACCACGAGCATCGCTTCCTGACGGATGACGAGAGGCTGCTGGCGACCAACCCGCTGGAAGCCAAGCGCTCGTTCGTGACGATCAACAACCAAGACCAGAAGACGTGGCACCTGCTGGCGCTCGACACGGTCGCCAAGATGCTCAACACGAGCTTCGAGCGTGGCATCGTGACGCTCGATCACGAGCGGCGTCTGAGCCGCTACGGACCCAACGAGCTCGAGCAGGAGCCGCGCACGCCCGTGTACATCATCTTCCTGCTGCAGTTCTACAACCTCATCATGGCGATGCTGCTGGTCGCGGCGATCCTGGCCATCGGTTTCCAGGAGTTCGTCGAAGGCATCGCCGTGCTGTTCATCGTCGTGCTCAACGCCGTCATCGCGACGTACCAGGAGCACAGCGCGGGTAATGCGCTCGAGGCGCTGGCGCAAATGTCGAGTCCGCAGTCTGTTGTGATCCGCGATGGCGTGCAGGAGCTTGTTGACAGCAAGACGCTCGTGCCCGGAGACATTGTCGTGCTCATGACGGGCGATATTGTGCCAGCCGACGTCCGCCTTGTCCACAGCGTCAACCTCAAGGTGAACGAGATGCTGCTAACGGGCGAGTCGGAGGACGTCTCGAAGAAGTACAACGCGCCGCGCAATGACAAGTCGACCAAGTTGACAGCCGACAACATGGTGTTTTCATCGACGACTGTCACGGAGGGCAATGCGCGCGGTGTGGTGGTCGAGACGGGCATGCACACGCGCGTTGGCTCGATTGCCACGCTGCTCAAGTCGAGCGGCAACCCGAGGAAGTCGACGGAGCCTGAGAGCAAGTGCCGCAACCCGCTCGCGAGTTGCCTCGAGAAGTACCAGCCGAAGCAGACACCGCTGCAGAAGTCGCTGCACAAGCTCGGCTTGATCATGGGCACGATCGCTGTCTGCGTCTGCGCGTGTGTGTTTGTCGTCGGCTACGTGCGCGAGAACAAGGACCCGAAGCACCCGGACCGCCCGGTGTGGCTCAACATGATCATGCTGTCCGTGTCGCTCGCGGTCAGTGCGGTGCCGGAGGGTCTTCCGATGGTGGTGACGGTCTGTCTGTCGTCCGGCACGGTCAACATGGTCAAGAAGAACGTGCTGGTACGCAAGCTGACGGCTGTCGAGACGCTCGGCGCGGCCTCGGTGATCTGCACCGACAAGACTGGCACGCTGACCGAGGGCAAGATGACGGCCGTCAAGATGTGGACCGACTTCACCGAGTACGACATCACCGGCAAGGGGTTCAACCCCGACGGCGCGATCCTCCTCAACGGAGTGAACCAGGCGCACTCGAGTGCGGAGAACCACGTTGTCCGCTCGACGCTGCTGGCGTCGGTACTCTGCAGCAACACGAAGCTCAAGGAGGTCGAGGTGGACGGCATGACGATGTGGCAGCCGTTCGGCAACTCGTCCGAGGCGCCGCTCGTGGTAGCGGCCGCGAAGGCGGACATCTGGGACGAGGCTGCCAACGCGCAGTACAAGCGTACGGTGGAGCTGCCGTTCTCGTCGATGCGCAAGATGATGATCACGGTGAACGAGCTGCCGCCGACGCGAGTGTTCGGGACAATCCCGCTCGACAAGTCGCACGCGATGGTCGCGTGCGTCAAGGGTGCGCCGAACTACATTGTCAAGGGCTGCACGCGCTACTGCGAGAAGGACGGGACGTTCGCGGCGCTCACGCCGGAACAGAGCGCGGAGATCATGCACGCGGTGGATCAGTTGTCGTCTCAGGCGCTGCGAGTGCTCGCGGTTGCGATCCGTCCGATGCCGGCGCTTCCGTTCCCGAGCGACTGCGACGAGATTGGGGATAAGTTTGCTGCGCTGGCGCAGGACCTGACGTTCCTGGGTTTGGTCGCTTCCATTGACCCGGAGCGTGACGGCGTCCGCGATGCCATCCAAGTGGCGCGCATGGCTTCGATCCGCACGGTCATGATCACGGGCGACTACTTGAAGACGGCGGTGGCGATTGCCAAGAACATCGACTTGTTGGAGGTCGGCGCCGACCCGGACTTCGAGGCGACAGACTGCGAGAAGCTCCGTCCTGACGGCAAGAACTACCTCCCGGACCACGAGCTCGACGAGATCACGTCGCGCACGATGGTGTTCGCTCGGGCCAAACCGGAGGACAAGATCGAGATCGTCAAGTCGCTGCAGCGCCAGGGACTCATCTCGTCCATGACGGGCGACGGAGTGAACGACGCGCCGGCGCTCAAGGCGGCGGACATCGGTGTGGCGATGGGGATTTCCGGCACGGAGGTGGCCAAGGGTGCGTCCGACATGATCTTGACGGACGACAACTTTGTGAGCATCGTGGCGGCTGTCGAGCAGGGCCGCGTGATCTACGCCAACATCCAGAAGTTCGTCATGTTCTTCCTGTCGACCAACATCGGCGAGATCGTCATGATCTTTTCGACCATCGCCGCCGGGTGCCCCACGCCCATGGAGGCGCTGCAGATCCTGATGCTCAACCTGTTCTCCGACGGCATGCCTGCGGTCGCGTTGAGTATGGAGAAGGGCGACCCGAACATCATGGACAACAAGCCGCGCGCCAAGACGCAGCCGCTGATCCACGGGCGTCTATGGACCCTCATCTTGTTCAACGCGCTGCTGATCGCGACTGGCGCGCTGACGGCCTTCATGCTCGGCGTCTACTGGAACTTCGGCGTGCTGCTCCAGAAGGACATCTTCAACGCCGGCGGAGGCACACATGGTGCCGACTTTTCCAGTGTGACGTGCAACCGGTGGGAAGGCGTCAAGGGTGACTGGCGCGTGTACGGCAACTGCGAGGCTCGGTATGACGACGGCTCGTACGTATTCGGCGACCTCGAGAACCGCGACTTGTTCGAGAACGCGACCATGTACTGCGAAGGCGGCGAGTACGACTGCTTGTCGGAGGGCCTCGCCCGCGCGCAGACGATGACGTTCGTGACGCTGGCGTTCATGGAGGTGCTGCGCGCATACACGGTGCGCAGCTTCACCGAGTCCATGTTCCTCGAGATGTTCTCGAACAAGTTCCTGAACCTGGCGTCACTACTGTCGGTCTGCCTGACGATCCTCATCACGAACGTGCCCGTGGTCATGGACGACCTCTTCGGCTTCGCGTACATCTACTGGTGGCAGTGGCTGGCATGCGTGGCCATTGGCATCCACGCGGCCTTCTGGAGCGAGATGTTCAAGATGCGCCTGCGCCACCGCGACCGCGAGTTCGGCCGCTGGAACGCGATGCACGACGGCCTCGACACCATCTTGATGGAGCTCCGCCACGTGCACCAGCGCCTCGACCGCCTCGAGAAGTAAGCGAGTGGCGTTCTTCGTCTGTCGAACGGATGGAACGCGTCTTGGTTGTTCAATTGAAAGTGAATGGAGTTTGTTACTTGCTAGATCCTGTTGATCCGAAGACGTGAGCACTCTGACCGAGAACCAACACGAGCTCGCGCCGACGGAGACTCCATGGCGAAGCGCATCTGCACTGTCCAGCAAAGGCGCTCCCTCTGATGGCCCCAGCCTGACAATCGTAGCACAAGATGCCCACACCCGAACTGCATGAGCCAGTTGCTCATGTGGTTGAAGAGCTGACCCGCTCCGTTCTGTTCAATCCATGTATCAAATCCGTCGAAATCTTTTGTTTCACGTCCATCACATCGCTGTTCTGGCTGCTCATTCGTTGCTTTCTTGGGCATTTCCACCAATCCTATCCTTGATTTACATGTTTAATGTCAATTACCACCAATCACACGCCACCGTCCCATGTTGAACGGTCAACGCACCTCACTCCCCGATTTGCCAAGCAAGCGAGAAAAGCACCCACGACACCAAGAAGAGCCGACGCCCCACCCGAGACCAATGCCGCGCGTGTTCCGCTTCGCGATCGACCGCGGCGGCACCTTCACGGACGTGTACGCCGAGATGGACGTGCTGGGCGCCGGTGGCCGCGTCGAGCGCGTCGCGCCGTGCGTCATCAAGCTGCTGTCCGAGGACCCGGCCAACTACCCGGACGCCCCGCGGTGAGGCGCTTGCTGCTGGTAGAACGCGCTCTGCAGTCGGACCAGCGCGCTAAAGGGATCTGCGAGTGTACAGGGAGGGCATCCGGCGCGTGCTGGAGCTCATGACGGGCGAGCCGCACCCGCGCGACCGCCCCGTCGACACGTCCCGTATCCAGTCCATCCGAATGGGTGAGGCGATCGCTGGGTTGTCTGTCTGTATGAACGCCGGGAACTGACAGTCGTGCTCACTGTACTGCGTGTCAGGCACGACGGTCGCGACGAACGCGCTGCTGGAGCGCCAGGGCGAGCGCACGGTGCTCGTGACCACCAAGGGCTTCCGCGACTTGCTCTACATCGGCAACCAGTCGCGGCCCAAGATCTTCGACCTCGAGATCCGCACGCCCGACGTACAGCACGGCCGCTCCAGTTGCTCGTGTTGTTACTTGCCATCTGATAGATTATGTGATGTGTGTATGCTGGTTGCGTCCGTGCAGATGCTGTACGAGTCGGTCATCGAGGTCGACGAACGCCTGCACATCGTCAGCGACAAGGAGCAGCGCCTGGACAGCGACATCAAGGGCATCAGTGGCGACTACATCCGAGTTGCCAAGCCCATCGACGTGGACGCGCTAAAGCGACAGCTGCAGGTGCGTCATGCTCGGCGATGCTTCTTTGATGCAGCAGCGAAGCTCACTGCTCTTGCTTGACAACAGTCCGCGAAGGACAAGGGCGTCCAGAGCGTGGCGATTGTGTTGTTGCACTCGTACACGTTCCCAAAGCACGAGCTGGACGCGTTCAAAGTGGCCGAGGCGATCGGCTTCGAGCAGATCTCGCTCTCGTCAGAGGTGATGCCAATGATCAAGGCCGTTCCGCGCGGGTTCACCACGTGCGCGGACGCTTACCTGACGCCTGTCATCAAGAAGTACGTCGCCTCGTTTTGCGCCGGCTTCGACGACGGACTGGAGAACGTCAAGATCAGCTTCATGCAGAGCGACGGGGGTCTGGCGCGCATGAAGCACTTCCACGGCCATCGTGCCATCCTCTCTGGTCCTGCTGGTGGTGTCGTTGGCTATGCGCGAACTACCCGCCCGCCAAACTCGGATTCTTCCGTTCATCCCGCAGTGATCGGGTTCGACATGGGCGGCACGTCGACCGATGTCTCTCGATTCGACGGCAAGTTCGAGCACGTTCTCGAGAGCGTCACGGCAAATGTCCCGGTCCGTGCCCCGCAGCTGGACATCCAGACAGTCGCCGCTGGCGGTGGCTCGCGACTCTTTTACAAGAACGGCATGTTTATCGTCGGCCCGGAGTCTGTGCGTGCTCACCCTGGACCGGTTTGCTACCGCAAGAACGGGTTCCTCAGCGTGACCGATGCGAACCTGGTCACTGGCCGCATCTTGCCCGACTTCTTCCCCAAGATCTTCGGACCGAATGAAGACGAGCCCCTTGACGTCGAAGGCTCGCGCAAGGCGTTCACCGAGTTGACGAACGAGATCAACGCGAGCCTTGTTGGGACGGACGCGCCTGCGTACTCCGTCGAAGAAGTGGCCTCCGGCTTCCTTCGAGTCGCCAACGAGGCGATGTGCCGCCCCATCCGCAACCTGACCCAGAACAAGGGATTCGACATCAGCACGCACATCCTCGCGTGCTTCGGAGGCGCCGGGCCGCAGCATGCCTGCTCTATTGCCAAGGCGCTGGGCATGTCCAAGGTGTACATCCACCGATACAGCGGTATCTTGTCGGCGTACGGCCTCAGTGTTGCGGATAGCGTCGTGGACAAGCAGCGGCCGTCCTCCGCGGAGTACAGTGCCGCGAACAAACCCGCGTTAGTGTCATCGCTGAACCAATTGGCAGAGGACGTGCAGAACGAGCTCGTGGGGGATGGCTTCAGCCGTGAAGACATCCAGCTGCAGTACTTCTTCAACATGCGCTACGAGGGTACGGACAATGCTGTCATGACTCGCGGGCCGGTTGGTGACAAGGGCGTTGCACTTGCTAGCAACGCTGACCAGCTGCTGGCTTTCGATTTCGAGGCATCGTTCATCAGCAAGTACCAGCGTGAGTTTGGCTTTGTTCTCCAGAACCGTGCGATCATCATTGACGACGTCCGCGTGCGCGGCACGATCTCTCCCGAGCTGGTTGACGCGTCAACTGTCAACTCCAAAGCCAAGGAAGGAAGCTTAGCGCAGAAGTGCGCTCCGCACTCGCAGACCAAGTTTTACTTCGCCGGAGACAAGGTCTGGAAGGACATTCCGGTCTACCTCCATGAGGAGCTGCTGCAACAGCGTGGGGCGAAGTACTCGGGCCCTGCAATCATCATGCAGGGCACGGCGACGGTTGTGATCGAGCCGAACTGGGAAGTGCAGGTGCTCGATTCGGGCGATCTGTTCCTTGAGTTCGCGGGCGAAAACCACTCGTCGCTGCTCAAGCAAACCACTGCGATCGTGGATCCGTCGCAAGTTCCGCTCGACACCATCCAGCTCTCGGTGTTCTCGCACCGCTTTATGGGGATCGCTGAGCAAATGGGGCGTACGCTCGCGCGAACGTCCGTGTCAGTCAACATCAAGGAGCGGCTCGACTTTTCGTGCGCGCTGTTCGGACCTGACGGCGGACTGGTCGCGAACGCGCCGCATCTTCCTGTCCACCTCGGTGCCATGCAGCAAGCGGTTCGTCACCAGCTCAAGTACTGGGGCAACGACTTGGTGGACGGAGACGTCCTCGTGTCGAACCACCCCCAGCTCGCGGGTGGCAGCCACCTGCCGGACATCACGGTTATCACGCCGGTGTTCACCAAGGCGTCGAACAAGATCGAGTTCTTCGTCGCGAGTCGCGGACATCACGCTGACATCGGCGGCATCGCGCCGGGCTCGATGCCTCCACTGTCCAAGACGCTGTCGGAGGAAGGTGCAGCTATCATTGCGTTCAAGCTCGTTGACGGCAAGACGGGCGAGTTCAAGGAGAAGGAGATCACGGACATTTTGCTGCAGAAGGGCTTGCTGGACGACGCCGGAAAGCCACGAATCGGCACACGCAACCTTCGCGACAACCTCTCGGACCTCAAGGCGCAGGTCGCGGCCAACCAGCGCGGCGTGGTGCTCATGAACGAGCTGTGCGTCGAGTACTCGCTCCCCGTGGTGCAGGCGTACATGACGTACATCCAGCAGGCGGCGGAGCTTGCTGTACGGAACATGCTTCACGAGTTCTCGCTTGCGCAGCAGCTCCCGGAGGTCGGCAGTGTCTCGGCAGAGGACTTCATGGACGACGGCACCAAGATTGCGCTGCGCATCACCATCGACCGCCGCTCCGACTCTGCCGTCTTCGACTTCACCGGCACTGGACCGGAGGTGTTTGGCAACGTGAACACGCCGCCCGCAGTGACGTACTCGGCCATCATCTACTGCCTGCGATGCTTGTTGCCCGGCGAAGACTTGCCACTGAATCAGGGCTGCTTGACGCCGATCGAAGTCATCTTCCCGGAGAATGGCAGCATCCTGAACCCGAGCGCGAACGCTGCCGTGGTCGGCGGCAATGTGCTCACGAGCCAGCGCATCACGGATGTGATTCTCCGAGCGTTCAGCGCGAGCGCGGCGTCCCAAGGGTGCATGAACAACTTGACGTTCGGCAGCGCGACGCTCGGAGGGTACTACGAGACGATCGCCGGCGGTGCTGGCGCTGGCCCGAGCTGGCACGGACGCAGTGGCATCCACACGCACATGACCAACACGCGCATCACGGACCCGGAGATATTGGAGAAGCGCTACCCGGTCACGCTGCGCGCCTTCCACCTGCGTGAGGGATCGGGCGGCAACGGACGCTTCCGCGGCGGCGACGGTGTCGTGCGTGAGCTCGAGTTCCTGCAGTCCATGACGGTCAGCATCCTGTCGGAGCGCCGCGCGTTCCAGCCGTACGGACTGAGCGGCGGCGAGCCCGGAGCGCGCGGAGTCAACTTGTTGACGCGCGCGGACGGCCGCGTGCTCAACTTGGGCGGCAAGAACACGGTCGACGTGGCGCCGCACGAGATCCTGACCATCTACACGCCCGGCGGCGGTGGCTACGGCGCGGCGTGAGGTGCTGGAGACGACGAGAAGGGATCGCCGACCGCATCGCGACGGTGTGCGTTTGCTCCTGTGTGTGGTGTCTCTACTTAGTTACGCGGCTGCTTTGTCTACGGACTCTCGCTGTCCTCCGCCTTCTCGCTGGTCGCCTCCGCCTTCTCGCTGGCCGGCTCCGCCTTGCGGCTGCCCTTGGTCTTCCTCCCCCGCCCCGACGTCGCGCGGCGCGCCAGGTACTCGTCCATCTCGACCTCAAAGTCCTCCAGGAAGCGCCCGTGGGGCTCCTTGACCGCCGCCCTCGCCTCCTTCGGGTCCCTCTTCCTCCCGACTGGGGCCTCCAGCGCCGACGGGTACAGGCAATAGCGCGCGCTGTGCCCGATGTCGCCGCAGTTGGCGCAGATGACGGGCAGCAGGCAGTTGCGCGCCACGTGCCCGCGCTCGCCGCAGTTGCGGCACACGCGGTCGGCATCCGTCTGCCGGCGCAGCAGCTGCTGGAACTTGCGCTCGCGCGCGCGGCCGCTGTCCAGCGCCTCGAGCTGGTGCTCGTAGTCCAGCGACTCGTCCGGCACCTCGAGCAGGCGGCGGCGCACCGTGCGGCTGATCGACCGGCTGCGCCGTTGGCTCTCGCGCGACGGCCGGCGCCGCGAGAACCGGCGCGCCAGCTCCGCACGCTCCTCTTCATCCAAACCGCCCTCGTGGTCGTGCTCGCGGCTGTGCTCGCCGTCATGCTCGCCGCCTTCGCCGTCCTTGTCCTCGTCCTCCGCCTTCTCCTTGTCCCCATCCGAGTCGCTATCACTGTCCGAGTCGCTATCACTGTCCGAGTCGCTGTCCGAGTCGCTGTCGTCGCCAGCACCGTCTTGCGCGTCTCCACCCTCGGAACCACCGGCGTGGGCGGCCTCGGCGTCCTCCATCTGCGCGCGGAACTGCTGCGAGTGCTGCAGCAGCCGCTCGAACGCGTTCAGCTCGCCGTTGACATGCGCCGCGCCGCCCTGCGGCTCCACCTCGTCGCCGCCGCCCGCCGAGAACGCGCGCAGCTGCGCCAGCCGAAGGCGACGGTTCACCGCCGCCGACCGCCCCGCAGACCCGCCGGCCGCCCGCCGCAGCGCCGCTGCCAATCGCCTCGGCGCCAGCATGTCGCCCCCAAGTCGCAGGCAGATACCGAATGCTTGGACGCCAATGAACTCCCCAGCGACTTATTGGGTGGAATACCCTTCAATGATTGGCTAAAATTACATGCAACATCATTGCTAAATAACGCGTGATCATTGGCTGAAATAGTGCATTGATATACTGTCACCACCCGGCTAGGTGCGAAATGGAGAGGGATACGGTACGACCTTGGGCTTGACGAGAAAAACAAGGGGGCGAGCAGCGCACGACCCGAGCAAGACACGCGAGGATCGCCGATCGCCGCGCGTGACGGACGTCTGTAGGCGACACGCGAGCGCTGGGAGCGAGCGCAGGCGGACAGACGCACAGAGGACGAGTAGACGGCCACGCCCGTGCTGCTCCGGCCGCGAACAGCCGCGTACAAGCCGCGTAACGAGCGCTTGAAGCCGGCGACCGACCGACTGACCGTCGACCCGCGAGCATGAGCCTGCTAGCGTCGCGCGTGCTGCCCACGGACGTCGAGATCCGCGACGTGTGGGCGGACAACCTGGACGAGGTGATGAAGACGATCCGCGAGGTGGTGCAGCGCAACTGCTACGTGGCCATGGACACGGAGTACCCGGGCGTGGTGGCGCGGCCTATCGGGTCGTTCACGACGTCGACCGACTACCAGTACCAGACGCTGCGCTGCAACGTGGACCTGCTGCGCATCATCCAGCTGGGCGTCGCCTTCTTCCACGAGGACGGCACGTACATGAGCGACCTGCCCGTGTGGCAGTTCAACTTCAAGTTCTCGCTCAGCGAGGACATGTACGCTCAGGACTCGATCGAGATCCTCAAGCAGGCGGGCATCGACTTCGCCACGCACGAGGACAAGGGCATCGAGGTCGCGCGCTTCGGCGAGCTGCTCGTGCCCTCGGGTCTTGTGCTCGGCGACAACATCAAGTGGGTCTCGTTCCACGGCTCGTCCGACTTTGGCTACCTGCTCAAGGTCTTGACGTGCGCGCCGCTGCCGGCCGAGGAGGAGACCTTCTTCGACCTGCTGCACACGTACTTCCCCTACACGTACGACCTCAAGCACGTCGCCATGGACTTCGACAAGATGGGCGGCCTCAGCCGCCTCGCCGAGGACCTGCAGGTCGAGCGGATAGGCACCATGCACCAGGCTGGCTCGGACGCGCTGCTCACGGCCGCCACTTTCTTCAAGATGGTCGAGGTCTTCTTCGACGGCAAGGTCGACAACGCCGCCAAGTACTCGGGCCACCTCTACGGACTCGGCACCAACAACAACGGCTTGAGCTATGTAGGCTGAGCCCTCGGCGGGGACGTAGGACTTAGCAGCAGACACAGGGACGGGAGCCAAGCGTGGGTTGGCAGGACCATCGAGTGGAGTGCCGGACGACCATGGGACGGGATCATGTCATGCCGGTGGAGCAAACAGGAGCGTGGAGGATGGAAGAATACAGCGTCCCGAACGTGAAAAGACAAGCTGTGTGGTGCTCGTGTGGAGAAACAGATCACAGGACCGGAGCTGCATTCACTCGGAGCAAAGAGGCGATGCGTCGGACTGCAATGCGGTGCCAACACCACCTTCGTGCACCAAGCGGTGGGCCAAACACAGTGAGCTGAACTCCCAATGGGTGCAGAAGTGCAGCGTTTCTCTTCGCAGTTGTTCAGTTCGCATGGGTGCGAGCGTTGGACGACGGAAAGCCTTGTGAACCCACCGGTTCACCGACTGGTCTGCATTCCACGGCGCTTGGGCTCATGATGTGGCGCAGTCCAGAGGGCGACCCGTTGTTTGGTTGTCCAAAGTGCCCAGAGATTATTCGGGATGAGTTGTCAGGTATGTAGTCGATGTCTCCCACTTTCGTTTCGACCGCGTGGAGCAAGCGGCCACGCTCGCCCGTGACAACTGCGGAGGCAGCAGGCACTGTGCTTGGTTACTCCACCTGGACACGCGAAGACATCAGGGGTCCGCCATGTCCACGAGCTGCACGGCAGAGCCCAAGACGTTCTCCTACTCGTGCGGAGGCGTGTGTGAGGACGAGTACAGCCCCTGTGTCGCGTTTAACGCGTCCGACTCGAGCTGCGCGGACTGCGTCGAAGACGCGGACGGCGTCTGCAAGTACCATTGCTTCTCCTTCTTGGATGGCACACCCTACTGGGCCTTCCTGCTCGAGTTCGGCGCGTACCGAAGCGCGCAAGAGGTGGCGGCGCGCATGACAGACAGCTCCTTCGACGAGCAAGTGGCGGGTCTCAAGAACGAATCCGTCGACTACTGGCACTACAGCAACGACCTGCTCACGCGCTTCTCGCCGCTCGACATTCCGTCCTACGTCGACACCATGTGCGTTGTCCGCGCTTCTTTCTCTCGCCAGAGCCCGACTCATGCGTCTTTGCTTTCGATGCTGGGCACCCTGCCAGCATCATCGCAGGGGGATCGTCCACCAACTCGACAGGCTACATTCGCGGCAAAGTCGCGGACCTGACGTTCAGCAGCGATCTTGCCAGCTCGTACAGCAGCGTGAAGGAGATCGGACTCAAGAGTCTCAACCTCGAGGGCTCAGAGGACACGCTAGTGACGCTCCTGCCACCGAATGTCGAGTTCGTGCAGCTCAGCAACGTGCTGCTGTCGTCCATGCCTAGCGGCCTCGGCGACTTGGCGGCGCTCCAGCACCTGTACGTTCACTGCGCGCTGGTAGATGCGTCCATTGACTTACTAACAGCGACGCCATCGTCTTTAGGTGGCTCGATACTAACTACATCGATACGGTCGCGAGCTCGGACGCGCTTGAGAACATCGTGGCACTGTGAGGTTCATGCTAGCAGCACTTGGGCTCTAGCCGGCCACGATCCACTGATGTGTCACTGGTGGTGCTCTGCTATCGACTGCAGCAATCTCAGCCACAACAGCCTCACAACATTCGAGGCCACGTTTCCAGGTCTCGAGATACTGTGAGCGAAGCATCTTGCCGTGCTTGAGCGGGGTGCCAAGGTCTCACACACAGTCGGCTCCTTGTCGTCGAGCAGAGACCTGTCACACAACAGCTTGACTGCGATCCCGGCCAGCGTCTTCGACCACGACAAGCTCGCCAACCTGTACGTGCGCATGGCGGGCTGTGCATCAGAAGGACGCCTCTCACTGACGAACTCGTTTCCAACCAGCAACTTGACTGGCAACTCGTTTGCATCGCCAACGCTCACGTCCAGCCAGGCGACGTTCCTTCTCGCGCTGGACCAGCTGACGCTCTCGCAGACGGACTTCTCGGACGCGCTCGACTGCAGTACTGGCGATACGGAGGTCGCCATCAGCTCCGAGTTGAGCGTCTGCGTCAGCGGCGGTGTGGAAACCTCACCGTCCACGGCGTCGTCGGCATCGTCGTCGTCGGGTTCGTCATCGTCATCTTCGTCGTCGTCGCCGACACCAGTGCCCAGCCCGTCTCCAAGCGCAGGGCTATCCTCGACTGTCATCATCGTCATCATCTCAGTGAGCGTCATTTTCATCCTGCTGGTTGCGCTGATAGTGCTGTGTCTCTGGCTACGCCGTCGCCGGAAGCATGACGAACAGCAAACGATCGATACGCCAGCAGCAGCAACAAGGTCGCCAGCAACAAGGTCGGCTCCGTACGAGCACCAGCGTGAGGCCACGCCACCACCCGTGTCGATCGATTCAAGAGCTGCGCGACCGATGGTAGTTCCTCCGCCGAAGCGCACCATGGACTCAGCGAGGGGGTTCATGTCCGATCCATCGACGGCGACGGCGACATCGACTGCGTCGGCGTCGCAAGCAAACCGTACGTCCAGTAACCGACACCACTCTCGCTCGGCCGCCGCCACGGTCACCAACCCGGGCTTGCTGGCGACGCAGTGGCACTTGCTGGACGTGACCAACCTGCCGCTCAAGAAGCTGGACGAGCGCGCCATCACCGACATCCGCAAGCTCGGGAGCGGCGGGTTCTGCGTCGTCTGGCTCGTGAGCTACAAGACGCCCGACTTGCTGGCGTCCAAGCGGCTCAAGGGCGACAACGTGTCGAACAGGGATGTGCAAGCGTTCGTCGCCGAGCTCACGCTGGTGGCCACGCTCTCGCACCCGAACATCATCCGCTTCGTTGGCGCTGCGCACGCGCCGAAGTGGCCAGGGAACATCCAAGGGCTGTTCGAGTTCGCGGAAGGCGGCGACTTGCGCGACCACCTCGTGCGAACCGCAGCGTCGACGTCGTCTCCCGCTCCGCCATGGACGCTGGAGAAGCTCCAAATCGCCAAGGACGTGGCCGCTGCGCTCGCGTACGTGCACTCGTTCTCGCCGCCGATCGTGCACCGCGACCTCAAGTCGCGCAATGTGCTGCTGACGGCGGAGACCCGCGCCAAGCTCACGGACTTTGGCGTCGCGCGCGTGCAGTCGGCCAGCAACACGATGACGGTGGGCGTCGGCACCGGCCGGTGGCTCGCGCCTGAGGTCATCTACGGCAACGGCGACTACGACCAGTTCGCCGACATTTACTCGTTCGGCGTGCTGCTCTCCGAGCTCGACTCGCACGCCATCCCGTACGCCGAGGCGCGCAACTCGGACGGCCGCGAGCTGATGGAGGTGGCCATCCTGCATCTGGTGGCGCTCGGGTCGCTGCGTCCGTCGTTCGGTGCGCAGTCGCCGCCAGAGGTCGTGGCGCTGGCCGGGCGCTGCCTCGCCTTCAACCGCCGCGAACGACCGACGGCCAGGCAGGTCGTGTCCGTGCTCGAGGCCATCGAGCGCCAGCTCTTCTCGTACGTCATCTAGAGTCCATGGTAGCCTTTGCACAGCTCAAAACGCGCGTGGGAAGCAATGCAAAGCGGCGGGTGGTCGCATTTGGACTCCCGTCGGAGGGTTCGCTAGCTCGACTACACGTCACGAACCCGCCAGGTCGAGCTCGAGCTGCGCTCCTAGTTCTTCTGGATGAACGAGACGAGGTCGTTGATCGCACCCGACTTGACGCTGCACTTGACGAACGTGACGGCGCACGGCGCGTCCACGTCGAACGAGAAGGGCGAGTCCTCGCGGCCCACGGGCACCTGCGAGAGGTCCTGCTCGTCATCGCCCTCCGTCTCGAGCGACGAGCGTGTCTTCTTGAGCTGCGTCAGCTCCTTCTCGAGCGCGCTCTGCACGGCCTGCGGGCTGGCGGCGCCCGCGGCGTCGCTCTTGCTGCACGCGATCATCATGGGCGGCGCATCGTCGTTGATCTTCTTGCTCGAGAAGATGTCGTACAGGAACCTGGCAGGAGCAGACAGGAGCGTCGCGTGTGAGTCGCATTGATGGAGGAGGGAGGAGGAGGAGCAAGGCAAAGACACGCCCGTCACGCACTCGGCAGCCTTGCGGAACGAGGGCGCGTCCGAGGCGTCCACGAAGAAGACGATGCAGCCGGCGACCGGGTAGAAGTCGGCCACGCGCCTGCGATTCCAGCCATGCCACGAGCGCGTTAGGACGCTGCCAGTAGGAGGGGGAAGCAGCAGCGGGTGGACGCACGAGCGGAGGCGCTCGTGGCCCGGGTAGTCGACGACGGTGAGCTCGGCGTCGAACTTGGTCGGGTTGTACTTGGGGTGCACCTGGAAGCGGAAGGTGGCCTCCTTCATGGAGCTGACCGTGTCGACGTACTCGCCGTCGCGGATGGCGTGGAAGAACTGCGTCTTGCCGGCGTTGCGCGGGCCGAGCAGCAGCGCCATCTTCTTCTTCTTGCCGCTCCACGTCACGCCCAGGCCTTTCATGTGCAGGAAGAAGCGCACGACGAGCACCACGTAGACGACGCTCAGCGCCGCCGCGATCACCACCAGGTACGTCGGCGCGTTGAACACCTTGTGCGCCAGCACGGCGCTCACGAGCTCGAACACGTCCAGCATGGCGGCGACCGGGAGACTGGGAGACTGGGAGGACCGGGAGGACCAGCGGGAGGGTGAGGAGGGTGGCGCACCGGCGGGAGGGGGGAAGCGGGAGTGATGCAGGCGCAGGGCCCAGGCGCGTGCGTGTCGATCAGTCGGTCAGTCGGTCTCTCGGAGGGACTCGTGGCGCAAATTCAACCGGCGCAGAATTGGGCGAATCAATCAAGCGTGTACCCCCTCTGTACCCCCAGGGGTACACGGGTTACATACTTGTGTCGGCGATTGCATCAACCAATTAAGCATACTAAAACCAAGTGAGTTTGTGTGCCAGTTCCCGTAGTAAAACGACGCCAATTGATTTTTGAATTGTGACAGATATGTGGCTCATCTGTCACAATTTCCCTTCGAAATGGTGGCTAAAGTTTTACTTGGTTTCAGTGAGCTCGCAAAAATGGGGGCGGTTTTCAGCCAATCACATGCACCTGTTGTCGACTGCCATGTCACTACTACGACTAAGCGCCAGAACCCGTATACTGTCGAGCCTCCATTTTTTTTGATCTTGAGTCTTCAAATGTCAAGTGGATAGCTCATGCAAATGACATGTTACTCGCAAGAATTGATTGAATGACGTGATATTAATTGGATCCTCATCCGGCATCCACAGCTCTGCCAGAACAACAAGCAGCGGGCCTGGATCGTTCGTTCGGATCAGTGGCCTGCATCGTGACGATTTCGTACAAGTGACGTGTCACCCGAGACCTTCCTGTTCCCACCCGTGAGGGTGTCACTACCGTGATTCAAAATATTGACGCAAGAAACATGGGGATCTGGGCCGCCTCACATAATCGTCTAGATCACTATCTGGTACCGGTTATTTTGGGTCCATTCTGGAGCGCACCAAAATGTGGAGCGGTTAACCAAGATCCACTAGCTTGGGTCGGCTGCACTGAGTATTTTGGGGATCCGCTCGATGCTTTTCATTTTGCTCAAATTTAATACGCATTGGTTGATATTTTTGCTCAAATACTACTACTATGTTGGTACTATACGCACTAAATTTAGCTTAGGTCCCCGACCCAAGCTCGTGTCCGCGAACTGACTAGTTTGGGCGTTCTGAACTTTGCCTGGCTCTCGTCGCGAAGGTAATTTGGGACAGCGCCGAGGTACAAAACACCAGGAATCTGCTTCCTGCGGCTCCGCGGGGATCGCGACAGTAGCGACGCCCCTCGAAGCTTTTCTCCATACCCCAGGACATCAGTGATCGGAGTGGAGCGAGCGTGGCCTGGTGTCGCGCCATGGAGCGCGCGCGGGGATCGGCATGAAGCGGCCTGCCGTGAGTGGCAAACAACGGTGGCCAGGCGCCAGCAGGATACAACTCATATCTGCGTCTGACGCGGAGCAACAGCCGCCCACCCGTCTGGTTACTGTCGCTGGCGTGACCGGAGCGGCAACGTTCGAAGGCGCTGAGAAGCTCAGCAGACAAGGCCCGAGCCTTCGCGATGGCGTCGAAAGCGTGGTCGCTCCTGATACCCGAGCGGGCTCATGGCGCTGGGTGCAAGGCGCTGGGTGCAAGGCGCACCCAGTTGCACTGCATCCCGCTGCGGGCGAAGTGTAGCACGCAGAGGCGGGGAAGGAGTTTGACACTTCTACATGCAGGAGCGGGGGTCATTTTCGTGCAGACCACGGCGAAAGCCGGCGGGGGCCTCAATGACTCGATGGAGCTCCGCGACGCGCTGTGTGGGCTCATGAGCGCTTGCTTGAGCCCTCGGACGCCCTGTATCCTACTCCTGTCACGGACTGCCGCGCGAACGATATCGCTTCCTGCAGGTCGCTCGCTTGGAGCGAGCAGCACACACAGCTCCTGCTCGCCGTTTGGCCATCACGCCTGGCAGGGACCGCCATCGTCCACTCTGTTGATCGCCCTGGAGAAACCGGAACAACTCTTCAAAGAACGGGAAGTCAAACCGGCAGCGACTGCCTCGCCGACGCACACTCGCGATACGCCGCGAGCGTGCAGAGACGGCGGCGGCGCCACTCTCTTGGCCGTCAAGCGTGATCTTGGCGCGCAGCCTCCGCATGTTTACCGGCTGGCACATCGCGTAGCCCCGTCGGCAGCGGCTCACAGTGGCACGCGTCTGTCTTGAGCCGCGAGAAACGAGATTCCGGTCGCAGTGTGCAGAGGCGACGCGTGCCCACCGTATCCTGTTGCTGCTGACACTGGTGTTGGTTGATCGCCGTCTTGCCACTGACGCCAATCACTCGTTTGATCCGGCCTGGCCCAGCCCGGCGTCTGCGCCTTTGCCCTGCGTCCTGACGGCCGCGGTCTCCGCTCGACGCTGGCTCACTTCCACTTTTGCGTCGGTGTGGCAATCCGAGCGACCACCGTTCAAGACCGGAGCCAGGCAGACAGCATGCTCTCGCTTTCCAAGATTGCGTTCGGCGTGGCCGCGGCCGTTGGCGCACTGCACGCCGTCGCCGCCGACACGTACATGGCGACGACGTACAGCCCAATGCACTCGTACGCGTACCCGCTGACGTCTTCGGAGACGCTCAACTCGACGGCGCTCGAGGAGTCCATGGACACGGACATGGCGCTCATCGCCGAGCACTTTGGCTACGCGCGCACGTATTACACGTCGTACTACGGCGTGTCAGTGGCGCAGTACGCGGCCAAGTACGGTGTCAAGCTGTACCTGGGCGTGTACATGACGACCGACAGCTGGCAGCAGGACCAGATCGACGCGGCCGTGGCGGCGGTCCAGGACTACCCGGACGCGATCGAAGCGATCCTCGTGGGCAACGAGAACCTCTACCAGGGGTTCACGTCGACCAACATCCTCGACATTGTGTCGTCGATCAAGGAGAGTCTCGGCGACGCCGCCTCGAGCGTCAAGTTCGGCACGGTCCAGCGCCTCACCGAGTACCTGGACTCGTCGTACGATGATCAGACGGCGGAGCTGGCGAGCAACCTCGACATCCTGGGCGTCAACATCTACCCGTACTTTGACGACAGCTACGACTCGAGCGACCCGACGGCCCTCCTGGACTCGTCGTGGGACGAGATGGCGGCCAAGTTCTCGGTCGACCAGATGCTACTCACGGAGACGGGCTTCCCCACTGCCGGCGACCCGTCGTCGCTCTCGCCGGACATCACGCCGTCGCTCGACTCGTCGGTGCAGTACTTCGAGGCCGTGGCGGGCTGGACCGGCTCGGGTGCCGAGGGCTCGCTCAAGTTCTGGTTCGACATCTTCGACCGCCGCCCGGACGACACCACGATGAGCGAGGACCTCGAGCTGCACTTTGGCATCTACACGTACGACCGTCAGCTCAAGAGCTCCGACTACCTCACGGCACTGGGCGACTCGTCGGCCTCCTCCGCCACGGCGACCACGACGGCGACCACCGAGGCTACCGCCACTAGCAGCAGCAGCAGCAGCTCGACCACCACGACCACGACGGAGGCTCCGACGGCCATCACGACCACGACGACGGAGGCTCCGACGGTCACCACGGCGACGCCGACTGCGACCACCGCCACGCCTTCCGCCACGACCTCGACCGAGTCGACGACGACCTCGACGGAGGCCTCGTCGGCCACGGAGGAGGCGACGACCACCGCGTCGTACTGCTAGACGCCCTCGCCACCAGTTTTGGCTGCGCGAGGACATCATCCCGTCGTCGAAAGCGTCCACGTTGTGTAGTCCAAGAAGGGAGAATGAATTATGGTGAAAATCAAGCCAAACGTCATAATTCGATTTTTGTAAATGCTCTGCTTCTCCGTGAAGTAGCTTGAATCTCGGGCCACTTGTTGTTTTTGCAGCTCGCAAAAAACGACCGAAGCCATGAACATCGTGACGGCGCTGGAGCTGAGCGGCGACGGCGCGCCGCTGCTGCGCACGGGGGCGGCGGAGGACGAGGAGTTCCTGCTCAAGGCCTTCCCCAACGTGGCGGTCGACCTGAGCGCCGCGGGGCTCGCGGAGGGCGACGCGAGTCTGCCCGCGACGTCCGCGGCCGGCGAGCTCTTCGTCACCACCAGGTCGGGATCACAGCACCACCTTCCTTCGCTCTCTCGCTCTCTCTGTCTCGCTCCGGGCTCTGGGCCATCGCTAACGGCGGGGATGTGTCGGCGATGCGACTGCGCAGGCGGGTCTTGTGGATCGGCGACCGGTCCGCGGCCCGCGTCGGCTTTGGGTGGGAGATGAGCAGCATCTCGCTGCACGCCATCTCGCGGGACCCGGAGGCGTTCCCGCGGCCGTGCCTGTACTGCCAGTTTGACGGCGAGGAGCTGACCGAGGTGCGCTTCGTGCCCAGCGACGAGAAGCAGCGTGCGTGCCCTTGCGTGTGTGTGGCGCGGCCATGGAGGCGAGGAGGCTGACCGGGCTAGGTGGGATGGGATACACGGCAGTGCAGGAGGTGTTCGACGCGTTCTGCAAGTCGGCCGAGATGAACCCGGACGACGAGGACGAGGACGCGGCGGACGGCGACGCGTGGATCTACGACGAGGACGAGGTCGCCAACGGCGCGCGAGAGGCCGAGATCGCCGCGCACTTGGACGCCGTGCTGCAGATCTCGCCGGCGCTGCAGCAGGCGGCGACGACCGAGTCGGGTCAGTTCGACGACGCCGACGAGGATGGCGACGAGCTGCTGTGATCAATCGGTCGGTGGCCACGCCACGGATGGGACGCGATGGCTATAGGCCGTGATGGGTAGGAAACGTAGCAGCGCAGGGGAGGCGAAGCGGGCGAATCCAAGTGTATTGCCGCAAAGTCATCGGACGCAGCAGACCGTCGGTCGTGTCCTTTCACTCCGCTCTCGCGCTCCGACGGCCGAGCGCTCGCCCTTGTCGTCCTCGCCTGGCGACGGCCGCGCTGGTCGCGTCTGGGCAATCGCCGCCCGAGTCGGCCACGCCCACCTTAGATCTTGTGGATCATGTTCTCCTTGTTCACTAAATGGCACGTCGTCTCGACGAGGCGGAGGAGCTGTGTGATGTCGGCTGCAGCAAGCAACAAGCAGCAAGCAACAAACAACGAGCACGGGGACGCGGTGAGGAAGCGCATACAGCAACCGTCACGGCGCCATGCACACGTACCCGACCAGTTGGACAGCTGCTCCTCCGGCGAAAGCGGTCGGTGGAACGAGACGATCTTGGCGGGGCGGTCGATCTTGGCGAAGATAGAGGCGTCGCTCACGAGCGTCGAGATGCTCTGCTCCGTCAGCTGCGCACGCATCGAATCGCACCACACAACACCCCGTCAGTACGGCGACGCGCAACCCAGGCGCCAACGAAAGATACGTACGTCCTCCGAGAGACCGATCATGTTGGCCAGGTGCGGCAGCCGGATGCGGTCGTAGTGCTCGGCCACGACGCGGATGTTGTGCTCGATCACGCGCGTGCGCAGCGCGGCCAGCCACTCGGCGCCGCGCTCGGCGTGGTTGAAGATGGGGTGCTTCTTGAGCAGTGCGTCCTGCGCGAGCGGGAACGCAATGATCTCCTTGGTCGTGAACTTGGCCAGCACGTCCTGGAACTCGGGCAGCTTCTCGACCAGCTTGTCACTCGCGAGCTTGTGCAGCAGGTCGCTCTGCAGGTTCGAGTGCGCCGAGAGGATCACGAAGATGGTCGCGTGCTGCAGCGCCTTGGCCCACATCTCGTCGCTCGCCTTGACCTTGTCCGTGTTGTAGATGGCCATCCAGTGGCGGCACAGCTCCAGCGTGTTGTTCTCGTGCGTGTCGTACTCGATCATGAGGTGGTAGAACTTGAGCTTGCAGTCCTGGAAGTCCTTCTCCTCGAGCGTGCGGCGCAGGATCTTCTTGGCCAGGATGTTGGCGCGCACGTAGTCCTTCTTGGCGAGCGTGAGGCGCACCTGCTCGAGGATGTACTCCGTCTTCTCGAGCTTGGTCATGGCGCCGTACGTCTCGACGTGCACCTCCTGCAGGATGGTGGCGGCCTCGTCGATCTCGCCGCGCGCCTCCTTCATGCGCGAGAGCATCTGCGTGAGCGTCGCGCGCTCCTTCTCGAGGAAGATCTTGCCCTCGGCCACGGCGCGCAGCGCGTTGATGAGTTCCATCTTGACGGCCTCCGACGGCGTCTCGGGCAGGAACTCCATCGCCTTCTGCACGACGACCGTGATGGCGCCTGACTTTTGCGCGCGGCGCTTGGACAGCAGCGAGATGTGGTCCTGCAGCAGCTCCCAGCGCTTGTAGCTCGCGCATAGCTGCAGCACGGCGGCCACCACGAGCTTGAGCGTCGACACGTCGTTCGCCAGCCGCGCCTGCTTCTCCAGCGCCAGCAGCAGCTCGCACCCGGCCTCCACATTGCCGCTCGCCGCCACCGACTGCGCCTGCGGCAGCACGCGCTGGTACTCGCCCGACAGGTCCGCCTTCTTGCCGATCTCCTCCGTGCTGCTCATGCTGTCTGTCTGTCTGTCTACCTGCCGGCCTGCCTGCCTGCCTGCCTGCTCCGGTTCGTGCGCTTCTTCCCCTTGGTCGGGCAGGAAATCTTTGCTTTGGAAGCTCCCGATCCTCCCTTCACCGGTATTTCAGGTATCGACCAGTATCGACCGGTATCGCTATCACGGTTGGAAAACGAATCGAGTCATTCTTTCGAGTGAGTGATCTATCCTGAAATGACAGTTAGGTATCGATTATCACAGAGGAACGGGCATTGCCCCTTTTTTTTCCTTTGACAGCCACTCTCTGGGCCAGAATCGAAGCTCTCTCAAGTATAATACCTCTTATTTTACATGTTGTCGAGCTTTGAGGCTACAATGCAAATATAGAGGCAGCTGGAGCGGTTCGGTAATTTTGTATACAAATCAGATTCTGAAAGATGGAGAGTGACTTTTTTACGCAGCGCAGACATTGCTACACCCAACTTTGCTGGCTAATGTTGCTTTTTGACCGAATCATGGCGGGTTTTACCTCCAATCGCGCATATGTAGGTACGAATGTTCCAAATACATATGTAGTCGAACATTATAAAATATAGAGAGGTTATTCAGAGGAGGGGGAGTGGTAGAAAGGGTTGGAAATCAACCCCACGACAACGACCCTTTTCGGGTTTGGGCGAGCATGCATCGCCCAGGAGGCCGCACAACAGCGGATGCCCTTGTTCGTCTCCAGCAGCCACGACAGCGTCAGGCGCAGGCTCAGTCTCAGGAGACGGAGACGGAGACGGAGAGCAGCTATCTCCTTGCGAGGAACACCTCCTTGTCCGGCTCCGAGGAGATCGGGTGCGGGGCATCACTGCTCACCGACACGGACTTCGTCGCCTCCACACTGGCGCCGGCGGCGGAGCCACGGTCGCTGCAGCCGCCTTGCTTGCTGGGAGCTGCCTCCATTGCTGCCAGCTGGAAGAAGGAGTTCGCGAGCAGTGTTCAGCGCGGCTGTTACGTCGTGGCAAGTCCGACGTTTCGTCATGGAAGTAACCCGCGTCCTTGACCGGAGCGTCCGGTGGTCAACGCCGTGGCGGTCGCGGTGGCTTCCTCAAGACGGTTGCTCCGTCATAGACACGGCCCCCAGGGGCGGCCCGAACCGGCGCCGCGGGTGTCATTCTGGCCAGCAGCACAGCCGGCGGCCAGTGAGGCATTCATTGCTCCTTCAACTGCGGCGCTTCAAGACGCCCGCCGCGGATCGGTGGAGGAGCAGTCGCCACGCGTGGCTTCGTCCCTCGCGAGACTCGCCATCGGCTGCGCCTGACGCATGCATGGAGGGTGGATGGATGCATGGATGGATACTTCAGGAAGCCTTTTCGCGTCGGAGCCACGGTCGGTCGGTTGTATTCCACCGTCGGCGGCGCGGACGAGCCCACACTCACTCTCACGACATGCACGTCTATAATCTTCCGCCTCCTCGCGATACTGCTACTTAGTTAGGGTTGCCTGGCCGCTTTGGCCTTGGGCTTCTTCTTGTCTGGGGCTCGGCCTCGGTCCGCCGACGAGAGCCGTCATTCCGGCTGCCGGTGCTCCTCGAGCGGCGGCGACTCGCTGCCGTCCGAGAAGGAGTCGAATCTCCGTTTCCGCGCCTTGCTGGGCGTCAGGGCACCGCCGCCGCCGCCGGCGCTCGTCGGCGTCGACAGCTTGAGCTTGCGGCTTCTTAAATAGGTGAGCGCGTTGCGCAGCTGGATCTTGGTCGGCATGAGGTCGTCGCCGAACGTGCCCTGCTCGTGCAGCGCCAGCAGCTCCTTGTAGATGACCATGGGCTTGACCTCGGGGTTCTCCTGCAGCATTTGCATGACGTACACCTTCATGTCGTCCGTCACGCACGACTGCACGGGCTCGGCCGAGTCGTGCTCGTCGCTCAGGTGCTGGTACGCCTGGCAGACGATGCCGGCGAACGTGAGCTGGCACGTCGACATGCGCACCTGCACGGGGCACGCGCGCGGCTTGGCGCCGTCCGCTGTCTTGGGGTGGCACAGCGCCGACGTGCACTTGGTCCACTGCACCTTCATCTTGTGCTCCGTGTTGGTCGCGTCCAGCCCGAGGTTCTCGTGGTTCATGGTGCAGTTGACCAGGTGCGTGTTGATGATGGCGTTGCGCTTGAGCGACCGCCGGAAGTCATTCATCTCGGCCTCGCTCTTGGTCTCTCCGATGACGAACCACCCGCCGTCATCCGGGTTGTGCAGCAGGCGGCGGATGTCCATGGCTGGCGCGATTCGGAAGTGGTGGCGGGGCTGGAGGGAGGCTCAAGGGGCTCAAGGGGCTCACGAAGTGGCTGCAGGAGCCTGCCGACGGTCGAGAGAGCAGCGCTGGACTGAAATTTGAGCGCCTTTGCGACGCAGGAGCTCACGGGCGCCGCTAGAGGCGGAAGCGCAGAAGGAACGCGTCTGTCGTGGGCTGTGCCTGTCCCGCGAGACTCGCCCGCGTGAGGTGAGATGCGGCCGGTGTCCTTCTTCAGTCTTTGTCGAAGAAATCCAAACTGAGAGCGCCCGACATCCGTCCGCCGCCACTCGCCGGCCGTCCGCCCTGGCATTCGCAATCGCTCACTCCCGACTGCCGTGTGGCGTATGTAACTCGGCCGGCCGATCGATCGCTCCACCGAAGTCCGTCGGCCAAGGCAGGCAGGCAGGGGGCAGGGGGGATGCGGCGGCGCGAGCGGACGCGGAGGAGCCGAGCGCAGCGTCCTGATCCCTTGGCCACTCTCACCTGCCACTCTGCACAGCGTGTGTGCGGCGACTCGCGATTATGCGCGCGGCATTACATACCAGCGTTGGACGCCGCGCCTTCAAAAGACACAAGCGCTGCGCCTCTTGGCGTGCAAAGCGCGGCTCGCGCGCGAGAAACGGGCTCGAGGGGGGGGAAGAAGGAGGAGCCGCAGGAACGAGGGGAGGGGTGACGACACGTCCGACGCCTGCGCCACGTTGGCCGGCCAGTGCCAGTGCCAGTGGAACTGTGAGTAGCGGCGGCAGGCGGACGCGGAGTGGCATGCCGACGGTTCGAGCACTCGACCGCCTCCGCCTCCCCATCCCTCGCGGCTCGAGCGCCGCGAAAGAAAAGAGTCACCGGCACGCGGACGGGCGACCGGCCGGCCGGCAAGTGTCTTCTTCATGTTCACATCAAGGAGTTCGAACTGTACACGCTGACGGCGTGCAGGCCTGCGCGAAGGCTGGGCGGCAGTCAACAGCGCAGCAATCACCACCAGGCTGTCGACGGACGGGCCTCAAGCTTTGCACGTGCATGCGACCAACGGGCGCCGGTGAAGACATCCGGTCGGCCTTCCCACCTTGTCCTTCGCACAATGGAGACGGAGACTCGAGCTGACATGCACGTGCGCTTGTTTGTTGACGCTCCGCCCGGATGGAGTCTCCCTCCTCTGTCCTTACCGCATGGACACGGAGAACCCGAGGCACGAACATCCGGCCGCTGCCGCGCTGAATTTTCCCTCGCGTCTACCCGATCAACGCGACAGCTGCAACACATGCCGCCACCGCCACCGCCGGCTTTCGATGGCGCTCATGTCCGGCGCACCGACTGGGCCAGGATGATGGTGTCTCTGTCGAGCTTGCAATAGACGACGACGAGCATTTGTTCATCTGCTCAGCTCATCGACTCGTGAGGCACCTGTTTCCGAGCAAGTGCGCAGAGTCCGCGGTGCGGTCGCCATCACCATCAGCAGTTCCTGGACTCGAGTCTGAACCGGATGGTGGAAGGGCGAGGTGCAGCATCGGGGATCGCGTTCGGCGATCACGGCAGCGCTCGCTGCGGCTGCAATAAGCGATAGGACAGCGAGTGTCACGCGTCCACTCCACCGGATGCGCGTTGGTCTTGAGCGGCTCGCATCACGCGGGGAGGTGCTGCAGCGCGTAAAGGAGCTCGAGGTGATCCTGCACGTAATGCTACTTCGCCCCACAAGTGGTGGGTGCTGCTTGGAGAGACGCGCACAGGTGGTCGGCTCTCGACCGCTTACGTGGAAGGAAGAGCGACAGCCATGAGCAGCATCCCAAACTGAGGCGCCACTCTGACTTGCAATGGCAACGACCGTCGCCAGCAGCATGCGCAGTGAGTGAGTGCATCAGCCTCCGCCGTGGCGACCACGCCCACTGTCGACTCAAGCGGTGGCGCACGCTAATGCTGCGTGTGCCGAGCGCGGCGAGAGGCGCGTCGAGTGCCTCTGCGCGCGTGTGCAACGGACACCAAACGCACGCTGAGTGGTCTCCAGCTCGTTACCAACGCGTGTAGGCTGATCGTCAAGATGTGCGTGCGACAGCGCGTTGGCTAATGACGACAGGTGCACGCGGAGACCCGGTCCATCATGGACTCCACGGTTCATAGTGCGGGCCGCGTCATTCAGTTCGCATGACGTGAACTCGAGTTCGCCACGCATGGACTCTCCGATAGAGAGTCTCCATGCAGAAGGCCCTCGCGATGAGGAGCCCCCCGCGGTGTGCAAGCGCGTGGCCACCAGGTGTGGTGGTGGCCGGTCAGCGCGTCCGTCTGCACGGGAAGGCGGATCTCCACCGAATGGATAGGCGGCCGATCAATCGATCTCTGCCTCTCCGCCTTCAACGCATATATTGAACGCGGAGTGGCACTGGCCGGCCGACTAACGCTTGCAGCACGGTATCAGCACTCCTTTCCGATCGTACGGCTGGCATTCGCGGGTGCTCGCGCGCTCGGCAAGGAGACGCCGACTTGTCGATTCGTCCGCCGCCAACTGTTGGTGGCAACGTTGTACATGCACGCGGAGAGCGTTTCAAGCGCTTGCCGCGCGTCAGGCGCCGTTGCAAACGCGCCAAGAGAGGAAGACCAAACACTTGTGCGTCCAACGTGACATTCCTGTGCACTGCAGTAATCGACGTCTCGAAAGCGATTGCCCGCCGACGGCGACCGAGAACGAATCCCTCACGAAGGAACTAACACGGAAGTCGCCGCCGAGCCTGACGCTCATTTCTCGACCGCCGTGTCGTCGCGGTTCAAGTATTGGAGCATCGAGTCCTCGTACACCTTGACGTCCTCGAAGCCGGCCACTTCCTGGAGCACGAACGCCGTGTGTGCGGCGCGGATGCCTCGCTGGCAGTACGTGATGACGGGCTTCTTCTTGTCCAGGCCCAGATCGCCCACGAGCACGTCCTCCAGCTCGCTCTTGGACTTGAACCGGCCCGTCGAGGCCAGATCCACAGCGTTCACCCAGTTGAAGTTGATCGCGCCGGGAACGTGACCTGGAAGTCCATCACGAAGGCCAAGTCAGCTGGTTATGCGTGTTGAGTCAGGAACCGTTCTCTTCGTTGAGGGACCCACCTCCGCGGGCATTGCCCGCCGGGTTAGCACCCGTGTACTCGGCGGGCGACCGCGCGTCCACGAACTGCACGCCGCTTTCAATGCCCTGCTTAACCTCGTCAAGCCCCACCAGCGCGTTCGTCGTCGCCTTGAAGCTGGTAGCACGACATCTCTAATCAGCCGGTTGCCAACCATCGAGCAACATCAGTGGTGGCATGAATACCTCCACGGAGTTGTCGCTGCTGGGAACGCCGTGGGAAGCGCCGTCTCGACGGGGCTCGAGTCCGCCACCCACTGCTTCCACCCGCCGTCCAGCACCTGCCGCCGCGAACATGTGAGAAAAATGCAGTAAGTCGCCGCTGGAAGGGATCACCAAGTCATGTACGAACCTTGAGCTGCTCCTTCGGGAAGCCAAAGTGGTGGAACACCCACCACATCCGGATCGCTTTCTGCATCCGAGCGATCATCAGACGTCAGCGACGCAGCGCCAGCGGCGGTCAATGATCACTGGACGCACCATGCTGGCGTCGTCGTCATAGAACACGAGCGTCGCATCCGCGTCGAGCTGGAGGCCCTCAATGATGCTCTCGAACTGCTCCTCCGTGATGAGGCCGGTCGTGCTCGGCGTCGGGTTCTGCATGGAATCACTTATTAGCTGCCGCCACCAGACACTCGCGGGCGACAGCTAGACAGACAGATACACAGTCTCACCTTGAGGCCCGACGGCGCAATCAGGAAGGGCAGGGCACCCGGGATGTGCGCGCGGCGGAAGGCCGTCTCCTGCTCGCAGTCGAGCAGCAGGAGCCTCTTGACGCCCTCGCCGCCCGCGCGCACCCACGCGCTGTCCACCACCGACGAGAACCGGCGCGCCACAGCCGCGCGGGTGGCCACCGAGGCGGTGAGCGCCGTGGCGGCCCTGGAGACGCCCAGGCGGGTCAGCGGCGAGCGCAGGCGAGGGCCGAACATGGTCGATGATCTCATCAATGCACCGGTCGAAGCGTATCAACGAGTGGGCGATCAAGAAGCCGTGTTGAAACACATAAAAACCTCGATTTAGAGCAGTAAAACCTCGATCTGTGACGTGTGAGCAGCTCTTTCGAGTCAACTGGCCAATGACGTGGCGTTCCGAGTCGTCATCACCATGGATCGGCGTTCTGAGAGCGTCAGGCGTTGGCTGCAGCTCGAAGCTTGGCTGTCAGTGCTCTCTGCGTTGCCTCTACGGCGCGCTGGACCGTCATGCAGCACGATAAGCGCGGTCAGTTTGCTGGAGTGGGCACCAGTGCGAGGAGTAGCTCTGTCGGATAAGTACCTGGTGTTGCTGGACAAGGTCGTTCAACGCGTCGGCGGAGACGTCTTCGAGACGCTTGCCCTGGAGGTGGTCCAGCCTGTTGCACAAACATCCAACCATATTGTAGGGACGAGCGCGGGTGATATCGCAAGGCCGCATAGCCTGACCTGCGGTGCTGCGCGGCTAGCGTTGCTCGGAGCTGGGCGATTTCATCATCGGTCTCGGCTGCGATGGTGGAGTCGAGACTGGATTGCTATGAGGTAATTGCACGACAATCACAGCTGTTAGGTCGACAAGAGGCAACTCTGATTCGCAGCAACGGAGGCTTACCAGGATGACCAGCACCCACGCGAGTGAGACGAGCAGCGCGTCTGCTGTCAGGCAGGCTCGTACGATCGAGATGTTGCGTCTAGCGGACGCACTCATCACACTGCTCTCGTTGCAACTACGTGGGTCAGTTCAGCACTTTCCATGAGAACGCATCAGGAGATTGTGTGAAGATGGCGAACACGGGGAACTACCTTCCGCCACTGTTGAGAAACTCACGACCGAGCTGGTACGACGACTGCGACGAGATCGTTTGGACGAGGATCGCGGCGACGATGCAAGCGAGCGCACCTTGAGCCTGGCGCGCCAGAGCAAGTCATGCTGATGAGTGTGGAAGCGGGCCATATCGGCCCAGACTCGTGGTCACTTACCAGTCGTTTGGATGCCATTGATCGGTCGCCGGCTTTGTGCTTCGTCGAGATCTTTGACACGGCAGTCTTCGGTGCCTTGGAGAGGTGCTTACCCAGTCCTACAAAGATCACAGTGCTTCCCGAGACATCGACAAGATGTAAGGAGCACACCGGAAGCATCGGACATACCTCTAGCGCTCGTAGGCACTCGTGCGAATGAAAGGATATTTGAACGCGACGAAGAAAAGCTGTCGCGAGCGGTCTGTGCCTGCAGCATACGAGCAGAGGAGTAGATTGTTCGCGCTAGATTCCGCGCTCGCTGTCGTACTCAGCAGCTGTACGGCGTTCATCCAGCAGAATCCGGCGACGATCCCGAGAAACACCATGACCAGGATTCGAGGCGCGTCGTTGGACAGCAGCTTCCACACTGGTGCCTGCTGGCTATCGGTGCTCGTGGGCGTGTTGTTGTTGCCGTCTCGATCGTGCCGAACCAACGGCAACTGGAGAGAATTTCGACGACGAAAGAGCCCAGTGTCGTGCCGATTGCCAGCCCGAAGCGAGTAAAAGTCGCCGCTCGCTTCGTTCTCAACGATGTAGCGCAGCTGCTTGCCTGGACGCGGCAGTGGCTCCAAGAATATGCTGCTGGAGTCGTCGAAGAGCGAGTTGATCTGCTGTGCAGTCATCGGATCGCAGGACGATCCCTGCCCGATCCTGCTCCCCCCTGACGGACTTGCATTCCCACGGAGCGGAGCTGTCTCATCATCTTCTTGAGGCTTGGATGCATCCATTCGCGTCGTGTTCGCTGTGTGCGTCCGAGGTCAAAGAAACAAATAGACCGGAGGTGAAGCGACGCGATCGTTTCTTTGGCGAAAGACACACTTTCGCTTGCAAAGTGAGAAATTGAGCACCTCGCACACCTTTCCATCCGTCGACGCCTGATCTACTCCATCGCTCGGACGGGATACCGTCTGCTCTCCCACTCAAACTCGCCAATCACGACGGTGCCATCCTTCGCCTGGTCGTCGGTCACATTCCCGAATGCGTCGTTGATCTCCATGTGCTTGGCGAGCTCCACTGCGAGCTGGGACCGGACCAGCGCCGTGCCTTCCGGCGTTCCTGGATACACGTGCCGGGTCTTCACGTCGTGGTACAGCCGCCCCGTGGAGATCGACACCCGCAGCGTCTCCGGTTGGAACGGTATCGTGAGCGCTCCGCCGCCGTACGTGAACAGCCACTCGCTGTCCGACGCCTCGCTGCGCGCCAGGCTGTCCAGCACGAAGGGCCGGTCCGCGCACTTGATGAAGTTCATCTCCTTGCCGCACGGAGACTTGAACGGGTACTCGAGCAGCGGCGCCAGCTCCAGATCGTCGGCGTCCAACAAGTTGCGCTGGACCTGCGAGAAAAAGAAGCGCAGGAACTTGGCGCTCTTGAGCGACGTCGCGATGTTCTTCGGCCGCGTGTCCTCCAGGAACAGCCGGCCCTGAGCCAGTGCAGCGAGTGGTGAGTCTGCATTCCACCCTGGACGTTTGCTCCATGGCGCTTCGATACCTGCAGATCGATGTAGTAGAAGTACCGCCGTTTCTCCGCCTGCAGGTCGTAGAACTCTTCGCTGATGCCACGACAGACCATCACCACCAAGGCACGAGATCAATCAGGTCAGCCGACAGGTCCGAGTCGGATGGAGCCGTCTCCCCCACACCCCACCTCTTGATATCGCGAAGCTGCCGCAGCTCCAGGTACTTGTCCTCGTCACTGCTCACGTCTGTATCAGTGTGGACGCCTCGCCACGCGCGCAGGGACCCGGGGCGGCGGCAGCAAGCGCGGAGACGCCACCACGCAGCTCCCGGCGTCTTCAAGACGCTCCTCATTCGGATTTGACTGACGTTCGATCCGGTTCCGTTGACATGTCGTTCTCTCGAGACAATGACTAGCAACCCAAAATAGCGAGACGAGGTCTGCTTCAACTGGTCCTAAAATAGAGCTCGTGATTGACACAGGGAAGCGTTCATCATCACGTTGACTGCGCAGAAGACGCTGCCGCAGCTCGCCATGAGCGTGATGAAGACGCCGCGACTTGCAGAATCACACCGACGACCAGGCGGCGGCGGTCTCGCAGCTCGAAGCACAGCCTTGTCACCTCGTTCCCCGCCTCTTTCCAGTCGGTCGGTGGCGGATGTGCGGTGTGAGCTCCGCGGCGGCGGCATGGCTGGGATGGATCATCGTCACAACGAGATCAAGAAGCGAGCAATGCTGGTCGAGAGGACGCCGCATTTGCTTCGTAGAGTTCAGGAGATGAGTGGCAAGGCGAATCACATGCCGCAGTGGCTGGCCAACTCGTGTGGGGTTCCCAAGTGGCGACAGCAAGCGCTCGAGCTCGTGGAGCCAATCCACGGGGATGTTATTGAATGCAGACACGAGCTTACGCAGGCATGGCAGCTGTTGCAGCCGCCGTTGGACGCGTTCAACCTCGAAGAGTATGAGAGACGGTATTACCGTCTGGAGCGCGTTCTAGTCGCACTTGAGCGCGCTATGGTCGACATCGAAGAGAAGTTCCTCCATGGCGAGCAGTGGGCGGCGTGCAAGTTGGTCCAGCTCTGGTTCCGGCGGTATCTGACACGAGTAAGGCTTCTTCCTCTGCTCTACTATGGAAGGGAGGCATGCACTCATCTCTATGACCTCGACGGTGGATGGTTGACCGACGCAGCGCGGGTTCTACACCAAGAGGCTGCGTATCAACCGTCGTCACCGCGGTCTGATCCCGGGCATCTTCGACTCCATTCCGGAGAAGTCCAAGCTCACCGTCAACCGCAGGACCGGCGCTGCCACGCTAGAATACCCCGTATCCGAGTTGGGGAGTGGATTCATGGAGTAGTAAACCTGCACGATCGCGGTGAAGCCAAACAGGCACTCAAGATGAATTTGAACGTTACTGGAGGGCTCGTTCTGTCGGTATGCAGTCCACTTGCTTCGTGAGAGTGTCCGCGACGGGCAATGGGATAGATAGAGACAAGTGTCGAGATGGATGCCCGCTTATCTCTTGACGCCCTGGTTCTCCGGCTTGGCGAAGAGGTCGTCGAACTGGCGCGACTGGTTGATCGGGTTGCGCTTGATGTTGGCCAGCCGGAAGCGGAACTGGCGCCACCGGTCCCCGCGGTCCCCGTAGAAGTGCATGCCGTCGGCGCGCTCCTCCTTGTTGAAGTACACCTCCGGGTTCCAGAACGTGAAGCGCACCATCGTCAACGTGCCCAACACGGCGGCGACGCTGGCACAGAACACGACCGGGAAGGTGCCGGTGTCGGTCGTCCACAGCCTCATCGCGCCGAGGCCAGAGCGGAGAGATTTGTTGACGACGGTCATGCTGTTACAGGTTGGAAGTGTTGCTCGGGGAACGCGGTGCTGTGGATGCTGCTGCTGTTGACTGCTGG
Organism: Phytopythium delawarense; assembly: GCA_023338175.1. NCBI lineage: Eukaryota > Oomycota > Peronosporomycetes > Pythiales > Pythiaceae > Phytopythium > Phytopythium delawarense. The sequence goes on along the minus strand of JAADYF010000088.1, from coordinate 3,979 downwards.
CGGTCGTGGAGCCTTGCTGCTGCTGCTGTCGAAGTGAGCACTGGTAGGCAAGTCCTGGAATGACGCTTGTGGGAACAGTCAACTCGAGCGGCTGCGTTCTCTTCACGGTCGATGTGCCTCGTGCATGCGGTAATGGGCAGGCCCACGCGAGCACGTGACCTGACCAAAGTCGATCCGGTGGTGCGTCATTCGTTTCTGCCCTTGGAATTGGTGACGTTGAAGGTATTTGACCTCTATTCATGGATAGACTTCCTTCGTGCATGATTTTTCAGAGAGTTGGTTGAATCTGAATCCACGCGCCAACACTCTGTTAGTTGATACATGCCAAATATGATATCAGTATGGAAACAAGGACGGTCGTCATCAGGCACAACGCTTGATCATTGCGAATCGCAACATGCGTTGCCGTCAGCAGCGATCTGGCACTACTGAACCATAAACGCCACGCCGCTCACCGATCGTTTACGACCTTCATAACAGGCACAACCTCGGTGGCGAAGGTGGTCTGTGTGCTTCGGGACCACGTCCGAGACAACGCGTTCATGATAAACCCGAGTGGAAACACCCATCAAGTCGCGCGCGTGATCTTTGCAGCTTTTGTCTGATTTCGATGCCAGCATTTCGGTCAGGCACTATTGTGCGTTGTTCGTGAGAGTCCACACCAAGAATGACGCCCCGCATCGTTGCCGTCACTTCAGAACTGCTACCGCTCATCGCTTGGTCCGGCTTCCAATCACCAGTGTGGCGTTGCAACGCCATTGCGGCAGGCACCATCTCGAGTGGGCGGACGCATCACTCTTGTTGCACGTGTGGCTTGTGCACTCGAGACGATCGCGTTCACTATTGTTTCATGTTGTGCCAGTGCATTACATCCAACTGCTCACTAGTCGAGGATGAGGCCCATGCCGCGGTAGCCGTTGAACCCGTTCGGACACGTCTCCTCCTTTATCCGGAGCAGCGCGCGGTTCACCGTCTTGAGCAGCGTGCACCGTGCCCAGGCCGTGTGTCGATGATACCGCCGGCTGCCTTCGTCCTCCGTGGCCATCGCGTCGGTCCACATCGACGACGGGAACAGCTTCAAGATGGGGCTGTCACACTCGGTGGCGTTGTCCGGGAGCTGGCCCTTGTAAAAGTTGGCGATGAACTGGCAGTAGTGCAGGCTCACGGGCGCGTTGTCGGGCATGACGACCTCCAGGTCGTCCTCGCAAGGGTTCGGCAGCGAGTCGTTGACAAAGTCCCAGTACTCGTGACCCCCGCCGCTGTATCCGATCGTCGTTACGCCTAGATTGTTGAGCAGTGTGTGCTGGATGCCGTTGTTGGCCGCCGCCAGCGAGTACGCGTACATCTCGGTCATCCAGTCCTTGGACACCTGGCGCGACGTCACGCAGAGGTGGCAGTAGTCGTCGACCATGCGCTTCATATCGCTGACCGCCATGAGGTACGGCGGGCCACCGTTGCCGAACAACTCGGCCGCCTCCTCGCGCTCGAGGCTTTCGCAAATCTGGCCAGCGCATGCAGAAGACAAGTCGGTCGCGCGCTCTTCGGCGTACAAGCCTCCTTTCAGGATGTTGGTCCAATCTTGTGCTAGTGCGAGCCCTGGAGCGACCGTGTCGTTGACGGCGCGCGGATCCCGAGAGCCATGGTAGAAGTTGCTCATGTCCCGCCCCGTGTTGGCTTCCAGCGGGCGGAAGAACACGAAGTCGCCGTCGATCAGCGCCAGTACCTCGTGCTTGACCGGCGGGTTGGCATTCAGCAGGAAGTGACGGAGGCCGAATGGCTTGTTGTACGCCGCGTAGCTGTCCTCGTACCCGGGCTCCGGGTTGTTGGCAAAGTCGGGCGTGAAGTGGCGTCGGAAGTCGTAGTAGAACGTCGGCTCGAGCACCACCTTCGCTCTCTCCTCATCGGTGCAACCCGAGAGGATCTGCGTGATCGGGCCTCGCTGTCCCGCGGTCGTCGCAGAAAGCTGCAGCAGAGATTGCTGTAGCAGGCGGTTGCGGTGGCCGCAGCTCTGGCTGAACACGATGTGCACGCTGCTGCCGTCACTGTCGCCAAGATGCGTGCGCTTGAAGCTGTCTCCCGCTGGCTTCGGTGGTTGCTGGGGCTTCTGCTGCTGTCGTGGCGCAGCCGCCTCGATCTCAGACAGAAGCGCCGCCATCAGATCGGTGCTCATCCGTACTTGCTTGGCGCCACCATCAGTCGGGAAGACGTCCTCGCTGTCAGCAACAGCTTTTGCGTGGACGAGCCTCGCCAGCTCATTGATATCCTTGGAGATTCGCTGTCCCAGTAAGACAGACTGCTTGTCGTTCCGGATGAACTTTGACGCCGGCTGCGAGCTGCCTGAGAGGCTGTAGATGTTGACGAGGCAGAAAATGATGACAACGGCAGTGGTCGCGAGGAGCGTTGCTCGCCGCTCGCGCTGCGCGGAGACGACTCCTTTCTCGATCCGCATCTCGATGCGTCGCGAATCCACGCACTTGACCAGGTTGGGGAGATGTCTCGAGATGATCTCTCGCGAGGCGGCGCTTTCGAGAATGCGTCCTTTGGCCTTGCCACCCTCGTTTCCAGATACTGATCACTTGAAACCGCACGTGCCGGAGAGGCTGTCTCGGGCCAGAAAGTATATTGCACACGCTGCAAGTCCGCAACGCTCACATTCCATCTCGCGGCGAAACGTTTGACTCTTCCGCGCTCATGGCGCTGGACAGTGTTCAGTGCGCCGCGTGGACTCGTCTTGAGATGTGCGCCACCGGGAGCACAGGGTCCGCTCGCTGCCCGTTCATGCCGCCACTCTCAATGGGTTGCGTTTGGTTGGACCGCCACATCAACGGGTCCTGCAGCACACCACGCTTGCGCCTATTCATTCTGCCTTCGCCTGTTCTTCGCTCTCGAAGCATTCTCCAAACTGCTCGTGGCCGATTTTGACCCGATCAGCCCTCTCACCAATGGCCACACTAACCACTCCGACCCACTCTCATGCCGACGGGGTATGCCACTGGTACAAAACGTCGCCACCATATCATCAAGCATCTCTGAGGTTCGTGGAGTCGTGGAGGCTACTTGCAGATATCTATTGAGCCCGAGGGATGCGTAGGCTAGCGCATCGCCAGGTAGTACGGCACTTTCGTGGTTGAATTGAGGCGGATAGCAAGTAGCGACAGAGTCTCGAGCGGTGAGCTGTCTCCGAGAAGGCGTGTCAACGAGCCTCAATTGTCTCCCACTCAGGAGTTGCTCGGTGTGCTCTCGCGGCTGCTCTGTCGCGTCCAAGCTGAGCACATCGGTCGCGGCCAGCGCGTCGTCTGTGGCATCCGTCAGCCCGACGAACTGCTTGTCCCGCCACCGCCTAACGCGTTCTGTGAAGCGATCAATGCAAGGTGCGCGCTGTTCACTGCAGCTCAACTCAATTTGATGTGTGCATCTCTCGAAGCCTGTGCGCTCAACTTACTGGCTTGATGTCACGGAACGTGTTGAAGCCCTCGGGGCACGTGCGCTGCTTGAATTCCATAGCCGCGCGGTTCATTATCTTGATGGCCGTGCACTTGGCCCAGACTTCTTGGCGCCGAATTACCCAGTACTTCTCCTCAACTTCCTTCTCGACGTCAGTCCATTCACTGGCTGGCAGGTTCTTCAACAGCGGTCGATCGCACCAAGTGAGCTCGCCTGGAATCACAGCTTTGTAGAAATTGTGGATCACCTGACACGTGTGCAAGGCCACCGGCGGATCGCGCGGCATCACGAACTCCAAGTTGTCCTCACAAGGGTTCGCCATCGAACCATCCACGAACTCCCAGTACTCATGACCACCATGCGCAAACCTTGGGGCTGAAATGCCGAGATTCGCCAGCACCGTGTGCTTGATGCCGTTGTTCGCCGCCGCGACAGAGTACGCGAACATCTCCGTCATCCACTCGCTCGACACCGTGCGCGACGTCACGCACAGGTGGCAGTAGTCGTCGATGAAGCGGTTCGCATCGTTGAGTGT
>JAADYF010000879.1:0-12322 GCA_023338175.1 Phytopythium delawarense | reverse complement strand
GCTGGGCAAGTTCATGGTGGCGCTCGTGCCTGGCTCTGCGTTCGGCATCAAGAACGGTTTGCGCATCTCGTACGCGAGCTCGCTGGAGACGCTGGAGCACGCGATGGACGGCCTGGAGCAGTCGCTCGCGTCGCTCACGTTTGAGGCCGTTGCGTGAGTTGACGCAAGACTCGATTGCTCTGTGTATGCGTACGCTAGCCCGCGTAGCTGATTCATCAGACGTCGCGACGATGGGGTTGGTGAATGGAACTCGACTTGCATTGCATTGATGTGTTGCATTGAAAAGCTCTTTTGGTTTGTCGTCGTGCGCTTTCAACCAAATTACAGCAAGTGGTCCACATTACTGAATAGGAAAATGGGCCGCGTTTAAACCCGGGCCGGGTCAAGGTGCGCGTAACCTGGTTGCGACCAGCAAAACTTGGTATAGTGAAATTCAGTGAAACAAGCTACGAGTTACCAAACGAGGATCGCATGCGAGTAATAAAACACACTGGTAACAAAACTTGCAAAATAAAGTTATATTACCGCCTAAATTCGCTTAAGTCGGGTTTGTTGCAGCCCAAATGAAACTAATAATTTCGCTCACAACACCCTTTTTCCCATATTTGTGAAAACGTTTTAGAAAATGCTAAATATGTTCCTAAAAACATGTCGAAGTATCTTTGATAGGCTGCCCATCCAATTTGGAAATATTGGATTTGAATACCGAAATCAACTTGTAAAATTGAATTATATAAATATTGAAATTAAATCATGAAATATAACATCTAACACATTAACACATTACCACCACTCTGAATGTAGCCGGAAAGGAAACTAATTTGCTGCAACTGACTCAATCATTGGCATTATAGAGTGGACCACACATCCAAGCTGCGTGACTATGTGGTCCACGCTATATTGTCTCTGCTATATTTGTCCCGAATACATCTCTTTTGTCCTTCGTGAAAAGGAGTCGGATTCGGGATCGCTGGAGACCGTCGACGCAGGGCGACGCGAATCTCGACTGACGTGTCGTAGACGGGGCGTTGCGCGACCAATCCAAGGCTTGGTCGGGCGTCTGATGCGCATCAACGCTGGCGTCTTGCCGGTGACGCTTTTATATGAGCTTCAGTATGCCGCGTCGCTGCTTGGCACCCGACGCCGCTCGACGCAGACCGCGTCCTGCAGCACTGCGGTCCGTTTGCATTTCCTAATTGCCTCCCAAGCGCCCAGCCCGCCTCCAAGCTCCACCCACTCACACTCTCCGATCCAGACGATGGCGGCCAAGGTGGCGTTCCACAACGACGGCGGCGCCGCGGGTGACCTCGCGCAGCGCGCGGCGCGCCACTTCCTGGTGGGCGACGCCGAGTCGGCGCCGTCGCCCGAGGCGGTGGCGTTCGCGTCGGCCGAGCAGGCGTTCGTGGCGGTCAAGAGTGGCGAGGCCGAGCTGGCGGCCGTGCCGTTCGAGGGCTCGCGCGGCGGCAGCATCCATGCGCACTACGACCTGCTGCTCAAGCACGACCTGCACATCGTGGGCGAGTACGACCTGCGCGTGTCGAGCGCGGCCACGAGCGACTTCACGCGCTTCCTGCTGCTGTCCAACAAGGAGGACCTGGGCCTGGACCGCCTCGGCGCCGGCAGCAACGACAAGGTCCAGTTCAAGACATCGCTCGTGTTCGCCTTCGCCGACCTGGGCGAGCAGGGTATGCTCACGCGCGCGCTGTCTGTCTTCGCGCAGCACAAGCTCCACATGACCAAGATTGAGAGTCGTCCGTGGGACGGCCATGCGCCGCACCAGCCTGGCCACGCGTTGGATGACAAGGACGGCATGGAGGGCAGCGCGGAGACGCAGCGGTTCCAGTACATCTTCTTCCTCGACATCCTGGGACACCTGACGGACCGCGCAGTCGTCTCGGCCTTGCGCGACCTGAGCAAGTTCAGCCGCTTCGTGCGCATCCTCGGGTCGTACGCGACCAACGGCAAGCTGCTGGTTGAGGACCACCATGAGCCGGAGGCCGAGGCGGCCGTCGAGCCGGCGGAGAAGACCATGGAGGAGAAGTACCCGCTGAACGCCATGTTCAGCAAGGTGACGGTGCCGCAGACGGTCTTCATCCACGCCAAGACCAAGCAGATGGAGGCTGAGGGCCAGCAGGTCTGGTCGCTGTGCGTGGGCGAGCCGGACTACAGCCCGCCTGAGCGCGTGCTCACGGCCGGCAAGCTCGCCATGGAGCGCGGCGACGTCAAGTACGCGCACATGAAGGGCACGGTCGAGCTGCGCGGACTCGTCTCCAAGTACCTGGAGACCGTCAAGGGCCTCAAGTATGACCCAGCCACCGAGGTGCTGATCTCGAATGGCGGACAGCAGGCCGTCTACCAGGCCCTCTACGCCGTGTGCAACCCGGGCGAGAAGGTGCTGATCCCGACGCCCTACTGGCTCAACTATCCGGAGATCGTCAAGCTCGTGCACGCGGAGCCGGTGGCGCTGCGGACGACCATCGCTGAGCAGTACCTGATCAACCCGCGGGTGCTGGAAGAGACGCTGACGTCCAACCCGGAGACCAAGGTGATCATCCTATGCAACCCGAGCAACCCGTCGGGCTCGCTGCACTCGCCTGCGCACCTCGAGAAGATCGCGGCGGTGCTGCGCAAGCCCGCGTTCCAGCACGTGCTCGTCATCTCGGACGAGATCTACGAGCAGCTGATCTACCAGGACGAGGGCGAGGAGACGCGCGTGCACCAGAGCTTCGCAACGCTGCCTGGCATGTACGAGCGCACGCTGACGGTCAACGGCTTCTCTAAGGCGTACGCCATGACGGGCATGCGCGTGGGCTATCTTGCGGCTCCCAAGTACTTCATTGACGCGTGCACGCTGCTGCAGGCGCAGCTCACGTCGTGCGCCAACACGACGGGTCAGATCGCGGCCTGCGAGGCCATCAAGCTCGAGCTCGAGTGCCATGAGCGCGGAGAGCCGCGCATCACCGAAGTGATGAAGAACCTCGACGAGAAGCGTCGGTACATCGTGGGCCGCCTGCGCGCCATGCCGGGCGTCGAGTTCGCGTACCCGACGGCCGCCTTCTACGTCTTCCTGGACCTGTCGACTCACTTCCAGAACCGCCCGACGCGCGTGGTGGCCAAGACCAAGGAGCCGCTCGCGGGCGTCGACGCCTTCTGCGCCTACCTGCTGCGCGAGTTCAACGTTGCCGTCGTGCCCGGCTCCGAGTTCGGCGACGTGTACGGCATGCGTATCTCGTACGCGAGCTCCATGGACGCCATCCGTCACGCCATGGACGGCATGGAGACGTTGCTGCTCGCGCTCGAGTAGGCGAAGAGAACCAATGGGATATGTATGGAGTGCGCGCTTGGACAGTGTCCGGAGCGCAGTTTGATAAGGAATAATCGAAATGTCGACTTGCTTGGTGTGAACTCTGTGGAGGACGTCATCCGCTCAAAGTTTCGCTTCTTTCAAGATCGAGATCCTGGCGTTGTCTGGTGCTCAAACTGATGGTCGCTAAGATTGTTCGTTGTGACAGTGAGGCCACCAACGCCTCCCAGGTCAGCTGATTACCCTTAGAGCGTGCGTTGGAAGCCAACCTCGGTGCCAAGGGCCCGTGTTTTTCAACATTTGCAGCCATGACTGCCTCGCCTCACCTTCGTCAACAGCTTGAGCAAACCGTGCCCCATACTGATACGTGGGAGTTTGAGCCCGATGATAGGAGTGCGCGGTGGTCTTCAACGGATTCTTCGATACGAACGACGTGGCGAGGCAATGTCGGCCCCCCTACGGTGCTTCAATAGCTTACAGCTTGCGTTGCCGTCGCGTGCTGCACCCCAAGACGCTTGACTCGAAGCGAATATTTCTTTGGACTGCCCGTCTCTGCATTGTTGTGGGCGAGGATTGCTCCAGCGTCCTGTGCACATGCCCGCACCTTGTCAAAGTGATGTGCCATGAAAGGACGTGGGCCATTGCGACTCGTCTATGGCGGAACGGTGACGAGACGGTCAGTTGGTGTGCAGCTGGTCCACTGATACGGATGGCAATCCACGCAGAAGCAACCAGCGCTCTCACAGTGCAGAATCCAGCGAGAGACGGTGTAGTTACCATCGTCAGAGCCTGCGCTCACAGAGATCCTATCGCGGAGACTTGGGGCAGTGCTGAAGCGCTCGATGCGGCTGTGCGGACAGGTGATGGATCAACAACTCGGTTATTCATTGGCTCGGCGGGTCTGACTGCAGCGCCAGTCGTCATTTTCCTGAACGCAACCACTTTACCCTCGATATCATTTATAGCATCTCACATGCGACGATATATTCGAGTCAAAATAATTCAAATAACATCATTGATGGGTAGATATTCTCTTCAAGAGGTAGTTGATGTTGGACCCGGATGTCAAATCTCCTGCAACGCTCTGCGGCCAGATGGTTGAGCCTGGGGTTGCCACTTCGCATGTCCAGCGTTCAACCACGACCAGTGGACTGCCTCTTCGCATGATTCGCATGAGGATCTTCCTCTCCGGTCCTTCACCGTGGCCGAGTGCACCGATAGCAGCAATTGCAACAGCTTGGGACGACAGCGCCTTTGCCTTCAAGAGTCCGTACAATCTGCCAGTCTCTCTCCGCTCCAGCGAAGCGTCGGCTCAGGCGACTCGCAGAACCGGCACTCGAGATGGCTCTGACCCTCTGTCTGTGGTCCCAGTCACCGCATGGAGACTTGTTGGCAGGCGGGTCTTGTGCGGCTGCCGCTCGGAGGGAATCTTCGGCAGACGCACAGATGACGACGCCATGACAGAGACCATCCGATCGCGACCAAGCGTGCATGCTCTGTCCACGGCAAGCGGCGGCATCGAGTGACGCAAGCCGAGCCGAGTCACCGATTGGGGTTGCAGAACGCTGCTTGTTCAACTTGAACCTGGCCACAAATCTGCGAGGAGCCAACTCGACGCCAGCCGCTCGCGCGGTTGAACCTATCGCCTTGCTTGCTCACCCCCAGCGGCTCCACTGCTTGCACAACAGCGCGGTCGATGCCTCGGATGGGTCTGCGGGCTCCTCTCTGGGCCACGTGGACGCTCGCGCTGCCTCTTCGCATGTTCGGGTGCAAGTTGGTGGCAAGCTGCTCGTCTGGGTCCCAGGTGCAACGCGGTCTGCCTCCTCGCATGCAGACGCCGGCACAGCCAGACAATGATGAATACGTGGCCGCGATGAATTTGACCTGCAGATTCCGGTGCCCTGCCAGCAACAGAGCTGCCGACCGTCCAGCTCACTCGCCAATCTGCCTCGCCCAGCACAAGCGCCCTCTTCCCCCAGCTCACCCAGCCACCTCTTCCAGCCTTCTATGGTCAACCAAGCCCCCATCGCGTTCGTCCAGGGCCCCGTCGCGACCAGCGCCACTGCCAAGGTCGCGGCCACGCTCCGCGGCGTCCCCGAGGCGTTCGACTCGCTTAAGCAGGTCTTCCGTGCCGTTCACGCGGAGGAGGCTCGGTTCGCAGTCGTCGCCATCGAGAACTCGGCCACTGGCACGGCACACGCCGCCTACGACCTGCTGTTGGAGTATGGACTCCGCATCGTGCTGGAGCACCAGGAGGCGACACCGGAGGGCACGACACGATTCGTGTCGCTCGCCAAGTTCCAGGACATCGGCACCTTCAGCGGCATGCTAATGATGAACCCGACCGCCAAGGCCGTACACACCGTCAAGACGTCGCTTGTGCTCTCGTTCCCGCTCGATCTCGACACCAAGGCAAGTCATTTGCACCGCGCGCTCGGCGTCCTCGTCTCGCACAAGGTCGAGCTCATCAAGGTCGAGAGCTGCCTCAAGGACAGCGGCGTGGTCTTCTACATCGACATCGAAGGAAGCGAGACGAGTGCTCAAGTTGCCAACGCCCTCACGGACCTCCGCAAGCTCACCCATCTCGTCCACGTGCTCGGCTCCTACGTGGACACTACCGACATGGAGAATGCCAAGAGTCCTCGAGCGTCGCAGTCCAAGACCCCGGTGACCAACACGCCCTCCATGGCGGACAAGTACCCGCTCAACCCCATGGTGACGGACGCGCCGCTCGGTCGGAACCTCATGATCGTTGGCATGGCCAAGCAAATGGAGGCCGCCGGGGAGCAGGTGCACTCGCTTGCGATCGGCGAGACCGACTTCCTGCCTCCTCCGCGCGCCATCGAGGCTGGCGTGCGCGCACTGCAGCAGGGCAAAGTCAAGTATTCGCAGCTCCGCGGCGAGCCGTCGCTGCGCGAGCTCATCGCCACCTACTTGGACACCGTCAAGGGTGTCACGTACGACCCCAACACGGAAATCCAGGTCACCGCGGGTGCCCAACAGGCGCTGTACCATGCGCTGTACACGCTCATCCGACCCGGAGACAAGGTCATCCTGCCGTCACCGTCTTGGGCCGCCTACGAAGCCATCATCACGCAGGTACGCGCTGGTCTCGTACGTCTGCGCGGCAAGCCCGAGGACGACTACCTGATCAACCCGCAAGCGCTCGAGGACGCGTTGACCGCCAACCCGACGTCCAAGGTGCTGATGCTGTGCAACCCGAGCAACCCGGCCGGCACGCTGCACCTGCCGCATCACCTCGAGCGGATCGCCGAAGTGCTGCGCAAGCCGGCGTTCCGCCACATTGTGGTCATCGCCGACGAAATCTATGAGCAGATCGTGTACCAGGACGAGGGACAGCCCAAGCGCGTGCATCAGTGCTTCGCCACACTGCCAGGCATGCGTGAGCGCACGATCATCGTCAACGGCTTCTCCAAGGCGTACGCCATGGCGGGCCTCCGCATCGGCTTCATCGCCGCCCCCAGCCACTTTGTCGAGCCGTGCATGGTGCTCCAGGGCCACTTCACGTCCACCGCGAGCACCACCGGGCAGCTGGCAGCAGCCGAGGCGCTGCGCGAAGAACTCGAGATGTTCGAACGAGGAGAATCCCGCGTCGCCCCCGAGCTGGAGAAGCTCAACGCCAAGCGCCAGTACATCACGCGTCGGCTCGGTGCCATCCCCAGCGTCAAGTTCGCCTACCCCACAGCCGCCTTCTACCTCTTCATGGACCTCAGTGCCTACTTCGAAGGCAAACGCGCCTTCGCCACCAGCTCGCACGGAGCCATCGTCGCCAAGGAACAGGCCGAGGTGATCCACGACGTGGCCGAGTTCTGCGAGTTCGTGCTGCGTGAGTACCACGTCGCGCTGTCGCCGGGCGTCGACTTCGGTGAGAACTTCGGCGTGCGCATCTCGTACGCAGCCAAGATGGAGACGGTGGCGCACGGCATGGACGCGCTAGAGCACGCGCTGCAGTCGCTCACGTTCGAGGAGGCTTGAGCGAGTGTGCGACCGCAAACGTACAATAGAAGCAAGTGTTGAATGTCGATCGAGTGGCCTTTGTGATGCTTTGAAGCACTTGGTTGTTGGTGTATCCATCTAGGTCGTGTCATCTGCCGTTGCCACCAGCGAAGACGCGCTGGCTACTCGAACGTAAGCGCGTTGAGCGTCTGCTCGATGCCGTCCATGGCGTGGACGATCGTCTCCATCTTGCCGGCGTACGAGATGCGCAGGCCAAATTCCTCGCCAAAGTCCACGCCAGGGGCCACCGCGACGTGGTGCTCGCGCAGCAGGAATTCGCAGAAGGCGACCACATCCTCGACCACCTCCGATCGGTCCGCTGTGTATCCCTTCTTGCCCTCGAAGAACAGGCTCAGGTCCATGAACAGGTAGAAGGCCGCGGTCGGGTACGCGAACCGCATGTTCGGGATGGCGCGCAACCGCTTGGCGATGTATTGCCGCTTCTCGTCCAGCACCTTCAGCACTCCAGCTTCAGCGATGCGCACGCGGCCCTGTTCGATGCACTCGAGCTCCTCTCTCAGTGCCTCCACCGCGGCCAGTTGGCCCACCATGTTGGCGGTCGATGTCAGCTGCGCCTGGAGGAGAAGACACGGGTGCACGAAGTGCTTGGGGCCAGCAACGAAGCCGATGCGCAGACCAGTCATAGCGTACGCCTTGGAGAAGCCGTTGATGAGCACCGTGCGCTCGTACATGCCGGGCAGCGTCGCGAAGCTCTTGTGGATGCGCTTCTCCTCCCCCTCGTCCTGGTAAACGATCTGCTCGTAGATCTCGTCCGAGAAGATGACGACGTGGCGGAACTGTGGCTTGCGGAGCACCGCCGCGATCTCTTCCAACCGCTCAGGGGACAGCAGCGTTCCTGCAGGGTTGCTCGGGTTGCACAGAACCAGCACCTTGGTCTCCGGATTGGCCGCCAACGTCTCCTCCAGTGCCATCGGACTGATCAGGTAGTTCTCCTCGATCTTTCCGCGCAGCTTGACGAAACCAGCACGCACCTGCTTGGCCATGGCCTCGTAGCTGCCCCAGTACGGAGAAGGAACGATGACTTTGTCGCCAGGGCGGATGAGCGCGTACAGAGCCATGTAGAAGGCCTGCTGCGCGCCACCGGAGACCTGGATCTCCGTGTCCGGGTCGTAGCGCACGCCCTTGGCCTTTAACAGGTACTCGGCGATGATGTTGCGCAGCTTGGCGTCTCCGCGCATGTCCGAGTACTGCACCTTGCGCTCCTCCAGCGCGCGGATGCCGGCTTGGATCACGCGGTCCGGCGGCGCGAAGTCGGGCTCGCCGACGCAGAGTGAGTACACCGGCTGGCCGGAGATCTCGAGCTGCTTGGTCATGACGAAAATCGCGAGCGACTTGGCGAGGGGGATGGTTGCGAGGATCGGGTTCAGCGGGTACTTGTCCGCCATTTCATTCGCCTTCTGTTCCCTCGACACAAGCACCTCGGCGACCTCCGAGCTGTTGCAAGAGTATGAGCCGAGGACGCGGATGAAGTGGCACAGCTCGCGTAGCTGCGTGAGCGCCTCCGCAACGCGAGCGTCCCGCTGGTGGCCGGCAATGTCGGCGTAGAACAGGAACGACGCGCCACCTGCGCCAGAAGCTTGGGCCGCCGCCGCGCTCCAAGACCGGCTCTCGATCTTGGCGAGCGAGATGTCGCGGCTCGCGAACACGCCGAGCGCGCGGTGTAGCTGGCCGCTCCTGTCACCATCGGAGAAGGCGAACACGAGCGACGTCTTGGCGTCCACCGGCGCCAGTTGCGTAGTAGACGCGTTCGTCTCTTTGGTCAGCAGCAGGTACCGCGTCGGCGTCGCGGCTCCTTCGTCCTCGACGTGCTCGCCGACGATGGCGAGCTGGTACTTGAGCAGCAGGTCGATCGCCGCGTGGCTGGTGCCGGCCGCGGCGCTCTCGACCGCGAGCACGGCGAATCCGGCTGCGTCGGCCTTGACGGCCGCCAGCGCGTCCTCTGGCGTCGGGAAGCGCGCCGCCTCGGCGCTCGCGCCGACCTTGGCGCCGGCCGCGAACGCCGTGGCCGCCTGCGCCGCGTCCTGCGCATGCGCCACCGTCACTTTCACCGCCGCCGCCGTCATGATGTTCAGCGAGTGAGTGGGAGTGTCGTAGAGCCCGGAGATGCGCAGGAGAATCAAATCGCCGAGTGCGTCGCTGATGGATCGCCCGCCACGCGTGACTCGTGCTCGGATGACCCGAGGAGCTCTTCCGATCCGCTGATTCGACGCGTTGATTGGATGAGTCGGTGGATTGGAAGAGGCGAATGATGACGCGGATCCCGTCACGAGCGACGAGAGTGATGGTCTCGTTGGAGATCAGCATACTGAACGCGAGATGTAGAGGCTAGTGTTTGGGTGATAAGGGTACGATTTTGGATTCGCCCGCTTCAACTTGTCACGAGCGGATGAGTGGAACGGCGGAACGCTTTGGCTCTAATGACAAGGATCACTCCGCATGGAACTCCGTCCTCTCTCCGTCGTCTTCCTCTCCTGACTCGGCCATGGCGAGGAGCAGAGTCCGGTCCGTTGCGCACGGATACCTTCATTTCATTTCCCAACTTGCGGGCGAGCGGAACGGACCAAGTCGATGGCAGTCGGGTGTGGCGTCGAGGTGGTGTGTGCAGTTGGCGTTGCCGCGATGGCTGACAAGCGTGTGGCGAGTGGTTTCTCGGTGGACCAAGCGCTCGCGGCCGTGCAGACGGACGCAGCGCGTGTGGCGATCGTCGCGGTAGAGACCGCAACGCACGGAACATCCGCGGTGGTATACCACGAACTGGCCGCTCGTCAAGACCTTCGCGTGATGGCTGAGATCCAAAACGACGATGGGACGCGACTTTGGGTCGTCGCGAAGGCTAACGATGGGGTTGGCGCGATCCCTTGGCCATCAAAGACGTCGCTGGCGCTAGGTTTCCCGGCCACCGAAGGCTCATCGACGGTCAAGAGGCTGCAGAGCGTTTTGCATTGCCTCGCTGTCCATAATGCGGAAGTGACCAAGTTTGAGAGTCCGCAACCGACAGCCTGCTACGTCGACATCATCGGAGGGGAGACCGGCGCGGATGTCTCCGATGTGATCAAGGCGCTTCGGTCCAGCTGCCTGTCTGTGCGGGTGCTGGGCTCCTTCCCGTCCTATTCTCGAGGTGAGAGCTCAGTCGACAGTGTTCTCAGCGCGGTCTTTGCGGACGTGAGTCCGAACAAGCCATGCGGGCCAAGCAACAACGAAGACTCCAACCTGGCAGACGAGAACAGCGTCGACACCGGAAAGGGAGCGTCTGGCAGCATCGAAGACGAGCTACAGAGCATGTCGGAGCGGTTCCCACTGAACCCCATGGTCACGAACGTCCAGCTCGGCAAGAACATCACGCTCCACGGCTTGGCCAAGCACATGGAAGCCGAGGGACGAGAGGTGTATACGTTGAGCTTCGGCGAACCTGACTTCCTGCCGCCGGACCGCGTGATTCAGGCGGGCATCCGTGCGCTGGAGCAGGGAAAAGTGCGCTACTCGGTCATGCGTGGAGACCCCACGCTACGGACCCTGATCGCCAAGTACCTGGCGCTCGCCAAGAACGTGCAGTACGATCCGGCGACCGAGATCCTCATCTCGAGCGGCGGCCAGCAGGGGCTCTTCTACGTCTTCTACGCGGTCCTGCGACCTGGAGACAAGGTCATCCTGCCGTCGCCATACTGGGCTGTGCATGCACAAGTCATACGCCAGATGCGCGGGAACCTGCTGCTGCTGCCCGGCAAGATCGAGGACGAGTATCTCATAAGCCCGCGTGAGCTGGAGAAAGTGCTGACGGCCAACCCGGACACCAAGGTATTCCTCCTCTGCAACCCAAGCAACCCAGTTGGCACGCTGCACTCGCCCGAGCGCCTCGAAGAGATCGCTGCGGTACTTCGCAAGCCGCAGTTTCGGCACGTCATCGTGCTCTCGGACGAGATCTACGAGCAGCTCATCTACCAGGATGAGGGCGAGCCGACGCGCGTGCACCAGTCGTTCGCGTCGCTGTCCGGCATGCGCGACCGCACCATCACGGTAAACGGCTTCTCCAAGGCGTACGCCATGACGGGCATGCGAGTCGGATACGTCGCGGCACCAGCGCACTTTGTCAGTCCGTTGCTGCTCTGCCAGTCCATTTTCTCGTCAACGGTCAACACGATCGGCCAGATGGCAGCGATCGAAGCGATGACGCTCGAGCTCGAGTGCATCGAGCAGGGCCGATCGCGTATCGTCGACGAGCTGCAGGGGCTGGACGAGAACCGCAAGTACATTGTGGGCCGCCTCAACGCGATCCCCAAGGTGCGCTTCGCGTACCCGACGTCGGCGTTCTACGTGTTCGTCGACCTGTCCGCGTTCTTCCGAGGGAAGCGCGCGCAAATGGTCGCCAGCGACGGGAGTAACGATGGCGAAGGCGATGGATCAATGGAGGAAGTGCACGATGTCGCTGACCTGTGCATGTTCCTGCTCCGCCGACACGCCGTGGCCGTGTCTCCAGGCGTCGACTTTGGCGATCCGTTCGGCTTGCGCATCTCGTACGCAGGCGCACGGGCGACACTGGAACGAGCCATGGACGGTATCGAGCGCTGTCTGACGACCTCGCTGCGCTTCGTCGACCTCTAGCCTCAGATCTGTGCCGGCGAGCAGATTTGCTTTCATGATTGTAGGTGCAAGGTTGAAGTGGCTGCCCTCTGCCAAGGTACTACGACGTTTTCGTCTGGACTAATGTTATCGAGCACTTTGCATGAGCACGATCAGATTGATCCAATGATGTCCTCGGCCGCCTGGCGTCCTGCAGTTCGTTTGATCGACGGGGTTAGAGTCAACAGCGACATGGAGAGAGCCACGACTCACTCCATACATACCGGTCAGGTACGCGGCCTGCAGCCCGCCCTGGTACTTGTAGTCCGTCGCCTCGCCCGCGAAGAACACGCGCTTGTCGACGCTCTGGCGAAGGATCTCCGGGTCTTCCTCCGTGCTGTCCACCGTCAGACAGCTGTACGC
>JAADYF010000878.1:0-12324 GCA_023338175.1 Phytopythium delawarense | reverse complement strand
GAGGCCTCGAGCAGTGCGATGCGTCTAGTGCTCGTCTGCAGTTCGCGGGTGTGGCTCGCTTCTTGCTCACGCATCACATGGACCTGACGCTCGAGCTCAGCCTTGTCGGCCTCAAGCTGCTGCACATACTGGCAAAGCTCCACGAGGCCCGAGCCATCGACAGTTTCAGTCCAGCTCCAACGCACTGCCTTGGAAGAAATTCCTGTGATGCGCTTGAGGCTCGCAGCGCAGTCTGTGTAGACGACAGCAGATCCATGAACCAGCAAGATGACGAGGAGGAAAATGCAGGTGAACAAGCACATTGAAACAGCCTTCAGTCCAAACGGCCGAGATGCATGCATGATGGTAGAGTCACCGCCGAGACGAAGACTCTCAAAAACGCCACCTTCAACTGCCACCGCAGCACGACGAGCAATCATCCACGGTAGCCCGGGTACCCAGGCGCCGCCTGGAAACCGGGCTGTCCACCCTGTGGTGGGTATCCTGGTTGGGCCGGATATCCACCCTGCTGATAGTTGCCCGGAGCAGGCGCTTGGCCAGGATAGCCGCCATATCCCTGTTGTTGCGGAGGGTACCCTTGCTGCGGCGGATATCCCTGCTGCGGCGGATATCCCTGCTGTTGCGGTGGGTATCCTTGTTGTTGCGGTGGGTATCCTTGCTGTTGCGGTGGGTATCCATGTTGCTGAGGTAGATATCCTTGCGGAGAGTATCCTTGTTGTTGCGGAGGTGGGGCTTGGCCGTACGGAGGCTGCTGGCCAGGAGCGGCGCCACCGTAAGGCTGACCCGGTGCCTGGGGTGCGGGAGCTTGGGCAGGCGGGACTTGGGCCGGCGGAGCTTGGGTCGGCGCAGCTTGCGGGGTAGGACCACCCGTTGGCTCCGCAAACTGCTGGAACGTCGGTGGGATCGCTGGGTTGGGTGCGATCCCACGCACTTTCATGTATTGGCACAGCTGTCTCGGGATTTCGGCGAGCGTCTCGCGCGTCAGGGCATCGGGATACCCCGCAAACCGGCTGTACGGGACGAACTGGACGCTGATGCATGTGGAATAACAGTAGGCACGAACGGTTAGGCGATGCGAGAACTCGAACTGGTATCGAATGTTCAGGGGTACGTACATGTCACGAGACGCGTAAACGCCTCTGCGGCTTCGAAGATGCTTCCCATCGCCATCTAGCGCCGACATCGACGAGAAGTCAGCCGAGCCGACGCCAATAATCACCACCTACGGAGACACATAACGCAGGCGTGGTAAGTCGCATAACTTGGCATCGTCTCAAACTGACTTGCTAGTTTTGCTTGGTACGTACAGAAAGCGGGACCGTGTTGGACGCTTGCACAAGAGCGTCAATGGTTGCCTCCATGTCCATGATTGCGCCGTCTGGAGCATCGAATCACATCAAGATATGTGAACACATGCATCGCCGCCCCCATTTGCAGCCCTTCTGCGCACCTGTGATGATCAGAAGCACAAAGTACTTCTGCTTGCGAGGATCACCAAGCGAGCTTGCGATGGCCATCGTCTGCTGGATGATGCTTTTCATTCAGAATGGAATCGCATCCAAAGTCAGAAAATATGCATCACACACCACAACAGGCGGGCACAACTTACGGAGCAAAGCAAGTCGGCCCGTGCAGTCGGATGTGCATCAACGACGATGTGTACAGCTGCATCAACAGTGATAACATCAGTCAGAACATGGTTCCTCTCATGCGTGTAAGAAGACACTTTGCACCCTTACCTGGAGAACGCCGTGAGATCCAGCCACCTCGGGGTTCGACGGGTTGAGGTTCAACGCGAAGCAGTGGTCAACGTCGCGTCCACCGGGAGGGATGCCGCCAAATCCGTACACGGGGAACTTCTTGTCCGAGTCGTACTCTTGAAGAATTGCCACCGTTGCGCTGATCGCATGTTGATACTTTGGACCATTGAAAACCGTCCAAGTGTTAGTTGACACCGAAAGGAGATGCAAAATGCAGAGCAAGACACAATAGGGATACCTGGTTGGGTCCACGCGGGTCAATGAAGTGCAGGCTAGCGAAATTGCACAAGACATCAACAAACAGAGCAGAGCGTGAGCATGACGAAGCATCGTCGATACAACTGACCACGATGTACCTCCTCGGATCGGTAGGCGGTCCATTCGACGCGGTATAGTCGATTCCGATCACCAAATTCATCTCAAGGCCGCCACGAACTGCAGAGCAATCGTCAATGATGCAACGCGATCACTCACACCAGGCACACGTCGGCAAAAACATCGCACTTACGGTACTCGATGAATGTGTGCTCGCGGAACAAGGACACCTCAGCTGGGATCAGCAAACCAGCGTTGGTGTACTTCTTGCCTTTCTTGCGCTGAAGCTCCTCGTTGTGGAGGACGTAGTTGCTGCCTCGCTTGTTGATGAGCTCTTCCAGAGTCGTCGTGACTTGGCCAATCAGCTGCGACCTGCCGCTGTTGTCCTCGTCGAACACCTGCAAGTGCAGCGGGCGCTTGTGGTCGCCGTTACAGAGCTGCTGCGCCGAAATGTCGAAGGGACGCCAGTTCGGGTTGAGGTTGTTGTCGATCGTCTCCGACTTGAACACTTGCGTCCACGACGTGCGATCCTCGCGCTGTCGGCTGATGACAAGGAACGGGTCGCTCTTGCTGAACATGCCGTCCAAGTTGGCGAGCGACGACGCCGAGAAGCGGAACCGGACAGCCTCGCTAGACGCCTTGGCCTCCTCCGCCTTGACCAACAGCGACCCGCGATGGCCACTCGAGCTCTTCCCCTTCGTCAACACGAACGTGCCGCTCTGGCCAGGCGAGCCCATGAGCTGTCCGAGCGTGAACTCGGCTCGCCCGATGAAGTCCTGGTCCGACAGCTTGCCCGGGTTGCTCGAGTCCTGGTCGTAGATCTCGACCTTGAAGGACTGCTGCGCCTCGAAGAAGTACTCGACCAGGAAGAGCTGCGTCCACGTCGGGTTCAGGTCGTCCTTGCGCGCCTCCGTCTGGCCCAGCCGCGTCCACCCAGGCCCCTCTACGCGCGCGCGCACACACACGCACACACACACGCACCGCGTCAGTCAGCCAGCGCAAAGGAAACACTCCACGGAGAGCACGAGGGGAGACGTACGGCGCACGAAGAGCACCGCGAACGGGTCCGACTTGCTGATGATGTCGCGGTCCTTGAGGTTCTTGGCGCTCAGCGACAGCTCCACCTTGGACGTCGGCCGCGGCGCAGGCGCCCCCATCGTCGGCGCGCCGTACATGCTTCCGGTTTCTTCCCCCGCCTTCCTTGGTGGTCCCTTCTTCTTAGCCGCGAAGTCTCACTTGCTGCCCGTCGATCTTTTTGGGGAATGCGTCAAATTAATCGCCTCTTCAACTCGAAGGAAGTCGCGGAAGGGTACACTTTATATCAGTCTGTACCGGTTCTGAAGAGAAAATCCAGGGGGAGAAATGTTGCGCGAAGGGTGCCAGAGAGTGTTCGTGAGTGGAGGTTGCGCGAAGGTGCATTACCGTGTGCGCGGGCATAGGTCCGACTTTTCGTCATGGAAAGGGCGGTCGGACGTTGGGCACCCATTCTTTCTCTCCGAAACGTGACTCGCGACACCACCGAACGCTCGGCTGGGCGTCGATAAGCAGCTGGTGAAGTGGCAGCGAGCGCCGCCAGGTTTGCGAGTGCGCATGATCAGCACGTCCATGACCGAGCGGAGGCCCAGGAAGCGGAAGGTATACTCAGCCGTAGGCTCCAATTGGCGGTGTTGACAAGCGCCGCCAATGATTGAAGTTGATCCACGTAAGAGAAATAATATCACCATATATAATAAAACATCGCGATAGTAAACAATTTTTATCGCATTCCAGATCGCCGATTTTTTTTCTCAATACGGAGCAAAATCTTCTATACATGTAAAAAAATGCGACAAAGTAAACGGCATAAAAAATGGCTCGTTTCCTCTTACCAAGGGTCTTTCTTTTTCGACGTTTATTTGTAACTATGTTTAAAAAAATCAAAACAACAGGCTCATTGAGTCGTTCTTCAACGTTGACACGCCAAGAGCGCATGCTTCCTGTCGTCTTGAACTGCGTTGCACCATCCAGCACTTCGGAGGATTCATAGCGACTAGAGAATCCAAAACGAGAGCCCTGAATAGTGCTTCCATCTAAAAATCCTTGGATGTGGCCGTTGCCCTCCTTGTTTATAGTAAAATGACCAGTAGGCGGCCGCTACCAGCTCCCAGCTCATTCAGGAATCCACGCCATGATGCCGAAGAGGAAGCGGCCCCCGGAAGACACCGGGGGGCCACAGCCGCCACCAGACCACCGCACTGGGTCAGTCGCTGGCAGTGCGACCACTGCACCGGTGCCAGCGACCCCGGCCGACACGGCAGCTCCAGCTCACACCGGCGCGGGGAGGCGTTTGTGGAAGCAGCTGCTCGGACGTGTGTGGGCTGCGCTCGCGCAGACGCGCGTTTTTCTGTTTGTGTACATCCACGACGAGGCCACGTGTCACCGCGTCCGTCGGTGTCTGCAGATCGTGCGGAAGAGCGCCGCGTGGCTCGTGCTGCGCGAGGTACCAACTGCGTCAGAAGAAGCCACGGACGACGACGTCGCTCAAGTTCTCGAGGCGCTGGACACTGAAGACGAGACCGCACTGGACGGCGTGCTGGTCGCGCTGCTCGTGCTCGTGCTCGTGCTCCTCGGACGCGTCCGTGAGGACCAGCCGCTGGTGACCAAGCTTAAGCCAGGGCGACAAGAGCAGGTGAAGGCAGCGCTTGGTCACAGCGTCCGGACCACGCTCGCTAACCCAGGACGACGACTCGACCACCCCAGGCTGCAGACCTGGTTCCGTCTGAGGATGCACGCGAGCTCGGCCCCGACGCGCCGAACGCTTGCCGATCTCCACGCCCTCTCACCGACGGCGCAGTGGATGCCTCGCCCTGATTACCATCAGCGCAAGCGTGACGCGTTTGATAGGAGGGTGGAGCTGCTGGGAGAGCTGGCTGAAGCGACTCAATCGCTCAAGGCACTCAAGAAGACCGTGGACCGGGACGAGCAAGAGCTGCCGAGCTTGATGCAGCAGGCCAAGCGGCTGAACGCAGAGAAGAAGTTGCTCCAGTGCCGATCCCGAAAGTATCGCCTGTTCTCTTCTGCAGAGCAGAGCAGGCAGCTGCGTCGGTTCCTCGGAACCTGCAGATGGACCTGGAACCAAGCGACTGCCCACATCCGCGCGACAAGCGTGTCGAAGGCGTCGACTCTACAGAACCTGTACGTGACGAAGCAGTCCAAGACTCTGCGGGTGTACCAAGCAGGCATGGGCTCCAGCCTGGGTGTTCGAGACGCCTAGTTGCTTCCGCGCGAAAACAGTACGCAAGTTTAAGGCGGCGGTCAGTGCAGCCTTCAGCAACTTGACGCGCGGAAACATCAACCACTTCAAAATGAGATTCAAGAGCAAGAACAAGAACCCATTGCGTGTGCTCGGAGTGGAACGGGGTATAGCCAAGATCAAGCGCTTGGCCCAATTCTCTCGGCCTCTTCTGTCAATTCCTGGACTGCGGCGTATTACTATGCGCTGCGAACCGGACGTCGCGATCTCGACGGACTTCGAGATCATCCTCAGCAATGGGCTGTAGTTTGCGGTGATCCCCCCTGTACTATCGCTCCCCTGCTCTTGACGTCCACGGCCGGTGCATCGCTCTCGACCCCGGTCTGCGGACCTTCCAAACAGGGGTCGACCTGGATAGGAGCGTCGTCGAGATTGGCCGCGGCACGCATGCGCACCTGGGTTGGCTGCAGGACCGAGCGAGCCAGTCGCAGCACGATATGGCAGTCATCCGCAACCAACACGGCCACCGCTCTCGCAAGCAATGGAGGGCCCTTGTGCACGCTCGACGCGGGTTCAACGCCGCCACGGCCAAGCTTAAGAACGCTGTGCAGGAGTTACACCACGAAGCGAGCGCATTCCTGACGAAGCAGTACGACACGATCGTGCTCCCGATCTTCCAGACGATGAACATGGTCAAGCCGAACAACAGATGCGAGTCCTTGCTCGGTCTCAAGCACTATACATTTCGTCAGCTCCTTCTTTCCAAGTGTGCGCTGCGAGGCAAGACGCTGGTCGTCTCGTCCAAGATGTACACGAGCATGACGTGCGGCAACTGCTCGCGGCTGAACACCGACCTAGGCACCGCAGCGGTGTTCCGATGCCCGCGCTGTGGCTTCGTCGCGGGCCGAGACGCGAATGCAGCGCTCAACATTTTGCGCTTCGTCAGCGGAGGCTCGCTCGCCACCGTCGCCATCCACCACTGAGTCGCCACCACTTTCGTATCTCGGGCTGCAGCGAGGCACACCGACACGAGCTGTCGGCCGATAAGCACCGATGAGTTACCTGCTTGTTGTGGACTGGAGCATAAGATTCAGACCGATCGTAAACACACCAAATTGCTGGACGCATTTTCGACGCGTTTCTCAGCCCCACGTCGCGAACACGAAAGAACAGTGTGTCGGCCGCGACGTCGCCGCTCCTGATTCGCTACTTTGATCAAAGTAAAAGCACACGTCATTCTCCCTTTGCGTCCTTATAGCGCCTCCCCTTTCCCTCAGTCTGCTGAAATAACCCCTGCGGGCACATACAAACCTCATTTAAAGCATACAAACTCCAAGATATCGGCCTACCGGCGCTCAAAGAACACGGCCGACCAAGCTTCTGTTGCGTTTTGTTCGCCGTCCGCGGTTATCGAATCATGGGCCACAACCCAAAGTGCAGCGTACCCGACAACCCACCACCCGCCACCCGCCAGGACAGCACACGGCCCACCAGCGTCGCGAGACGGAACACTCGTCACCCATGTCCGCTCGCTTGCCGTCGGAGTCGAGTCCGACCGCCAGCGCCAAGAGCGAGCGCAGCGCCAGCTCGGCCAGCACGCGCAGCAGCTCGAGCAGCGCCAGCCCCGGCCCCGACGCGCTCGCCGGCTTCAACGAGGCCGCCGTGAGCGACCGCGTCTGGGCGCGCGCCATCCACGCCGTCACGGAGCAGAAGCTCAGCCTGCGCAGCGTCGCCAGGCTCTACGGCCTGCACCACATGGCGCTGTACCGCCGCGTGCGCGCGCGCCAGACCGCGCTCCAGGGTCACCACCGCCTCAACATGGACGTGGCCGCCGCCAACGCCGCCGCCAACGCCAGGAGCACCGCAAGCAGCAACCCCAACGCCATCGGCAACGGCAGCAGCAACGGGTACGCCCACATGGTGGCTGCTGCCACCGAGCGGTTCGAGCCGCCCGCGTGGCTGCCCGAGCGGCCCACAGACCTAGACAGCGTCCGCCTGAGCGCCGAGCAGAACGACGAGTGCATGGCGCTGCTCTACGAGGAGTACGGGCCGTCCGTCATCCGCCAGCGCCGCGGAGACGGGTCCACAAGCGAGGAGTACTGCTTCGACGACGACGACATCCGCGAGGTCGTGCGGTTCGTCGTCAGTCGCGGCGCGCGCCGGGACCTGCCAGCCCACTTCCCGTCTCGCCGCTGGCTGGCCGCCTTCAAGCGCGAGAACGGGCTCGCGGACGGGGTCAGTCCGTACCAGGAGGACGAGTTCCACCAGCGGCTCCAGAACTCGGCGACCATCCATGGCCAGAGCGACCAGCAGCCGGGCCAGGCTTCCAGCTGGGCATACCCGGATCGCGCGAGCTCAAGCCGCAGTCAGACAACCTCGTCGATGCGCCGGCGGCAGTCTCCTCGAGAGAGCGCCAGCGATCGCGATCACTACTACAGCATGTCCGAGAGTGAGAGCAATGACTCGTCGCCTCGCCAGCGGTCGTCTGTGCCGACCGCCGAGCAGCAGCAGCAACAACAACAGCAGCAGCAGCAACAGCAACAGCAGCCGTCCCGGTCGGATGCCAAGACCAACGGAGACGGCAAAATGTACCGACAGAGCAACACGGTGCCTGCCGAGGTGTGGGACCGAGCCATGGAAGACGTGCTGATCCACGGGATGAGCCTCCGCAGCGCCGCCAAGGCCCACGGCGTGCACTTCGCGGCGCTGCACCGCCGGCTGAAGAAGCGGTCGCTCCAGAAGGAATCGATGCCGTTCGACCCGCGCTACATCCCGTTCGAGGACGAGGCCGGGCTCATCCGCGTCATCAACTCGCGCGCCGACCTGGGCGTGCTCATGAGCTACCAGGAGGTTGTGGAGCTCCTCCGGCGCGCGACGCTCAACCACCGGTCCGAGCTGTCGGAGGAGGACGCGGCCGAGCTGGTGCGCAAGTTCCGCTCGCGCGTCGAGGCGTCCATCCGGCACCTCGTCAAGGATTGGCCGCTCCCATCGGTCGACGCGCTGTACCAGCAGCTCGGGCCCGTGCCGACGGCGAACAGCTCGTCCATGCCCTCGGTGTCCACCTCCGTCTCGCCGCGCGTGACGCTCCCGCCGGCGTCGTCGCTGCAGATGAACGGCGGCGGCCCGGCCCTGTCGGCACTGCTGTCCCCGCGCGAGTGGAGCGGCAGCGTGAACGGCCTTGGCCGGTCGCGGCCCGCGACTGACGTGTTCGCTCGGTCGCCCAGCAACGGGACTGCCGGCGCCTCTCCTCCGCAGCCGACCATCCTGCGCCTCTAGGCACTTGCGCCTCTAGGCACTTGCGCCTCTAGGCACTTGTCGTGCGTGCCGTGCCATGCCGTGCATCACTGTGTCGATCCATTTTCATAGCCAGCGCCGTGGCTGGCGGTTCAATCTATTATCCGGGCAGGAGGACATGCCCGCGACGTGAAGTAATATGACGACACCATCCATTCACTCGGACGCTCCTCCATGCAAATTCCCTCCCTCCTACCCTGCTTCCTCGCGCGTTATCTCGATGCCGGCTGCAGCAGCCGGCGAAGCTGCGCGATGGACACCTCGCGCTCCACCTGCGCCACGTCGTAGTCGCGCAGCACCGCGTGCGGGTACGTGCCAAGCGGCGTGCGCAGGGCGGAGGCGCCCAGCAGCGTCTGCTTGGCGTTGGCCGCCACCGCGTCGGCCGTCACCACCGTCCTGGACGCCCACGGACGCGTCAGTACCCACCAACACAAAAAGCGGACTCATACACGCCCGCACGTACTGCTGGGTCGTCAGGATGGACACCGGCGCGCCGCCAGCGTCGCCCATGGCCGCCCACAGCCGCAGCATCCGCGCGCGAGCCTCCTCGCGATCCATTTTCCTCTCGTTTCCGTCGACAAAATCAAAAGAGATTGGCTACAAATATCCTGAATGGCATTATAAACACTTGTGATTGGTCCAAAATCAAGTGACATGCAGCAAGCGCTGGTTGCTTGGCTTCATGGCCATCGTCCTCCGCGCCATGACCGCCGCCCTCCGCTCTATTGCCTCTATGCGTCGGCACGGCAGTGGCTGTGGATGGCTTCGATGTCCCTCGACAGCTCCAGCTGGCGGTTCGCCTTCATCGCGGTGCCCTCGGGGCCCAAAAAGTGGATCTCGTCCAGCTCCTTCTGAGCGGCGGCCACCACCTCCATCAGCTGCCTGCGGGTGATCAGGTCCTTCTTGTGCACTTCAAGCGCGGCACCGGCGTACGTCGAGAAGAAGACCACGCCCGCGCTGCATCCCAGGGTTCACATCGACGGTAGTAGGTCAGCATCGTTGCAAACGAATGGAAGAAAGCACCGCGTCAGCGACACTTACGCCTCGTACACCGCCTTGTCCTTGCCGTCTCCCGTCTTCTTGGACGACGGCGTCACGTCGTGGATGAACACGCCGAGCACCTGAGAAGGGAAGTTCTCGAGCAGCCGCGAGGCCAGCAGCGCGTCGCCCTGACCCGAGTCGCCGAAGAAGACGAACTTGAACTCCGGGAACAGGGACGCGAACCGAGTGAAGTTCTCCAGCTTCATCCTGAAGGACAGCAGCACACGTTAGGTTCTCATCGGATGAGGACACGTCTGCATGAAGCGACGTACTTGGCAATCTTCTCGCTGCTGACAAGCCCCGTGACGGAACCCGTCAACACCGTGACGTTGGCGACGCCAAGGCTCTTCAGATGCTGCAGCGTCAGGTACCGGCCGACGCTCAGCCATCCGCGAGGGCGAGCAGTCAGGAACGTGATCGAAGGCCGGATGGGGTCTCCCTTGGCGTCGTCGCTAAAGCCACGAGAGACGCGCGCGTACAGCTCCGACACGCCGGGGTATGGGATATGCAGGGGATACCGGCGGTCGATCCACCTACACAAAGAGGACGGTTAGTTCCAGGCGAAGAAGAGTTACATCACCTTGACTTCGGGCGACGTACCCGGCGAACAGCGTGTCGTCAATATCGCTCACCACCTTGACAAGGTGCGGCTGTTCCTGCTTCACCTTGATGCTCTCCACAGCAATGTGCTGAACCACTCTGACCATCTCCGTCACGTTCTTGTTGTTGTAGAACAAGTGGATGAGGTCGCCAGAGTGAGGAGGGTTCTCGAACGCCGCTACATCCGCGGGAGTGCTGCTGCTGCTTCGGAACGCGATCTTCCCGGGCGACGGCCCTTCTTCGAACGTCAGGTTGCCAGACTCGTCGATGAACGCTTCTTCGTCAGCGTGCACGAGCTCCTTGAGCAGCGACAGCTCCCGCCCGTACGTGCCGCAGATGACGTTGCATGCGGCCGAGTACAGCACCGCCTTCTCCGTGTGCAGAGGCGACATCAGGCACCGCTGGATGGCGCGGATCACCACCGCACGGTTCGCAATGCTGCATACAACACCACTCGTTTGGTTACGATGTTGTACGGGCCCAATTGATGCTGTGAGCTGCATCCACAAGCCGTACCTGATCTCGTCAAGCCGCTGGTTGGTGAGCACGTCGAGCACCTTAGAGCGCATCGCCGGTGGGCAGGAGAGCAGCATGAAGCCAGCCATGGTCTTGCAGAACTGGCTCGAGTCCTCAGGCGACGTCGCGGCCAGGATGCCGTTCAGACTCGCCGCCGACACCGTCGAGAGCACGTTGTGGCACGCCAGCGGGTCGTCCAGGCGCCGGTTCTGTGGCTGTAGGCGTCCAGTTGTCGCGGCAAGCGTCAGCTCCAGAAGCGGCACCGCCACAGCTCGTCCACTGGCAGTGACGCGCACCTTGAAGTGCACCTCCTTTTGCTTGTCGGCGCTGAAGACGATGGCGATGTCCTTGTCCTTGAGCGTCTTGTACCGCCACGCCGTCCGCTGCATGCATCCATCCACCCCACGACGGCGTCAGAGCCCTGTCAGTCAGCTCGCCACGCTGCCGGTTCTACTGCAGCATGCCCGTCGGACCTGCTTGATGCCCTTCCATTTGCGCTGCAGCCCGCCCGCCGCGATCTCCCACGTCGACCGCTGCCTCGCCTGCACCTGCCACGTTCCATTCCATTCCTCCTCTGAGCAACTCGTTCTCCCGCGCACATGCAGCTTTCACTCCGCCACGGACCTCGACGACCGGCAGTGCGCCGCCTCGCGCGTCGCCAGCAAGCGGTGGTGTCGCCCCGGCTTGAGCACATCGCGCGGTGGGCCCTGCAGACGCACCGCGACGGCCGCGCAGCACGAGTCGCCCCGCCTTCATCTTCCCAGTTGATGACAACGTCGAGAATGTGCGACGTGGGAATCAGTGCGTCGTGTGGTGGTGGTGTGGTGCGGACACATCGAAATACCGATAATTCGGTATAGAAACCGTATTTCTGATCCCACACTCAGTCACCAAGTTAGTGGAGTGGATTGCTGGGTCGATCTTTTGCCAATGTTGGGAAGGCCTCCAGGGCTGTCGGTGGCACCGGTGGGGTGATCGCAGGTTCACGAAGCAGTTGATGAAGACGTAGGCGTCGTTGAAGCATCGGATGCCGGGTGAAGGGCGGTTTGATGCAGCGCTCTCACAGAGCGCATGTATATGGTTGTCAAACGAGAGCACGTCCAACTACAGTAACAACAAACTAGACTACTACGACGGAGTCCTAGTAACGCCGAGCTTGTCGACCGACACACGTGGTGCCGGGGTCCTCGCTGTAGTCCGAGGCACTTGGTGAAGTGAAGGTGGCCGGTCGAAGCCCTTCAAGACACGGCACGCAGCGTCCTGACGAGCCCAGCTTGGCGATTCCATCGCCGCCTCCCACAATTCAATCGGCGTTTGGTTCATCGACTTGTGACTGGAACGTGGTCGTTTCCAACGGCAACTGGGAGACTCATGCGTACGTCTGGGAGTGCTCGATAACGTGCTCCATCGTTGCAACAGTCCAACAATCATAAGGCGGAGTAAGTGGAGAATCAGGACGAACGAACTCGCCTCTTGTCGATTCAGTCGCTGGACAAGTGACCCTTGTGCTCGTAGAACTGCTGCATCCATCGCTTCATGTGCAGCTTCTCCACTTCGCCTGCGGCG
>JAADYF010000877.1:0-12343 GCA_023338175.1 Phytopythium delawarense | reverse complement strand
TTGCCAGCGCGGCTAGCAACAAACAGAAGTCGGCAGCTTGGGCACTGTTCGCGGCCAGGCTGTCAGAGACAGCGTCGATGCGCTTCTCGGAACGGCAGCTGCGAGCCAAGTTCGCCAAGGTCAAGTGGGAGTACGAGCACTAGAGAGATGCCGACAATGACCGCCAACCTTCCTATATGAACATACTGCGGCGCTGGTTCGCTGGTTGACTGCCGCCACACAATGCGGAGGCAAAACCCTAAACCGTGATACATGGAGGCCCCAAAGCGGCGCGACCACACCGCACAACACAATCATCCATCGAAACGCCGAGATCTTGCGAGAGACCATCGCCGACACGATGCAGGCCCCGCACGCGGTCCGCACGGCCAACAAGTGAGTCTCCGGGCATCGGAAAGCAGGGTAACCCGCTGTCTGACCGTCTGTCTCCGCTCGTCGCTCGCTCGGCAGGTTCAGCTCGCTGGCGGGCAGCGCGCGTCACTCGAGCGACGGCGGGTCGACGCCCACGTCCTCGGCCTCGTCGGCGGGCGACGCGCAGCAGCAGGCGAAGCGCAAGAAGAAGAAGAGCAAGAGCAAGACCAACAGCAGCGGCGGCGGGCAGGAGCCGGTGGTGGGCGGCGCCTCGGGGGCGGACCCGACGCAGCTGCCGCTGGCGCAGCGGCTGGAGCTGGCGGCGTCCATCCCGGACGTGCACGCGGCGCTCATCGGGCTGCTCGGATGGAGCCGACTGTACATGCGCACGGACACGATCCTCGCCTTCTTCCAGAGCGACGCGCTCGAGCTGCTGCTCGCCAACGTGCTGCGCTCGCGGTCCACAACGGACGCTGTCTACGACAACCTGGCGGCGCTGCTGGCCAACTGCCTCACCGTCGACAGCAAGGCCGAGGCCGACCCGGCCACGCTTGTGCTCGACCCGAGCCGCCAGGTCGCCGATACTGTCGTCAACGCGGTGCGCGCGGTTGTGCGGTCGCTCCAGAGCGGCGACAAGCGACTGGGTAAGGTCCAGGACGACGCAGAGGACGAGCAGGACGCGCCGCCGTCGCTGGACAAGGCCGCAGCCACATACCTCAGCCGCATGGTCGTCAGCTACAGCATGTCGCTGCGCGGCGTGGACTCGGGGTCCGAGCGCGCGCACAAGGAGATGCTGGCGATCGAGACCAAGCTCTCGGCCATCACGCAGCGCGACCGCGCCGTGCAGGGCCAAGGGATCCGCGACAACTTTGAGCGCCGCGACATCCGCAGCGACGCGCTCGCACTGCTGGAGCGGCGACTGGATGTCGTGAGCCAGCTCGTCGCGAACAAGCTCGCGTCTTCTCCTGCTGGCGAGGAGGCAAGCGCCAGTACTGCCAACGGTTCCAACCCGGACGACGCGAGCAGCACGGGCTTTCGGCGATTCCTCGTCTCCACCGGCGCGGTATCGAAGGAGGAAGAGCACGAGCTGCACGACGGAGTCGAGACCGCTATCTGCGAGGGCGACAGTGAGATGGAGCAGGTGACGCAGCGACTGCAGGACCTGCACGCTCGTAAGACTGCCGAGCTTGCGGGTGCGCTGGCCAAGAAAAAGGAGGCGGACGGAGCGTTGCAGGCGCTCAAAAAACAGCGCGAGGCGCTTGAGGCGCAGCTTCGTGCTGTCGCGGCGCAGATCGAGGACGCCGTCGCGCACCAGGAGCGCGTGGACGACGAAGTGGCTGCGATCGAGCGCAAGTACGAGCTCGAGAGCGACGCGTTCGACACGCAGCACCAGCATGTGATCCGCGCGTACGAGCGCCGGCAGCGGCGACAGGAGGTCGCGACGCTCGTGGACCAAGCGGCGGCGGCGGTGCGCGAGATCTCGCTTGCTCGCAGCGGCGTCGAGCCGCTCCAGAACAAGCAAGCAGCTTGTCGGACGCAGCACCTGGAGGCCGTGCTCAACTACTTCACGAGCGAGCTGCCGTGCGTCAAGTTCATGATGGCGCGCGCGGTTCAGACCCAAGAGGAGCTGCGCAAGCTGGACAGCGAGGCCGAGGGGTACCGCGCTCTCGGGGTGTCGTCCGTCGCCAAAGAGCTGGCGCTCAAAGCGGAGACGCTGCAGACACACCTGAACGAAGACCGCCAGACACTTCTGGCTCTGCGAACGCGCGACTTGGAGATCATCGACGGTGTGAACAAACGCTTGGCACCCGTGTCAAAGGAGGAGGTGGACGACAAACTCGCCACGGAAGTGCAGCGCCACGTCGAATACGTCAAGAAGCTGTACGCCGACTGCAGCGCTCTGTCGGACAGTAGCAGTGAGAGCGTGAAGGCTGGTACCACCTCTTCCAAGGCATCTGGAGCGTCCAAAGCGTCCAAGGCGAATGCGAATTCGAAGGCGGCTGTCGTTGGCTGAGCCCGCACCCAGAGAACTGAGACCAACTGGTCAATGAAGCATTCACCGCTTTTGACGAGCTATTGTTGTGCTGCTTCATGTCGACGTGAGCTTTCGACCTACTGAAGCGCAGTCACTGCCTGGCGCTCGCCTCTCTGCTTCC
The DNA here is from genome assembly GCA_023338175.1 of Phytopythium delawarense. NCBI lineage: Eukaryota > Oomycota > Peronosporomycetes > Pythiales > Pythiaceae > Phytopythium > Phytopythium delawarense. The sequence goes on along the minus strand of JAADYF010000877.1, from coordinate 9,836 downwards.
GCTGCACGTCAAGTCGGTGATTTCCTTCTCGAGCGACTGCGTGGCCCGTGTCTCCTGCTGCAGGCGGTGCTGCAGCTCACGGTTGCGGCTCATGAGTGCGCGGAGTCGCTCGTGGTCGCTTGGTCGTGTGCCCACCGATGAGGCTGAGGACGAGCAGGGCGAGACCGATGACGTCGAGGACACTGGCGACGCATTGCGCTGGCGTCGCACAGGTAGAGCGTCGGGCTTGTATTCGGCATTGCTGCTGCGACATCGGCTCGCATCGAGACTCCATGCCTTCCACACGCAAACACACAGGCGAGAGAGGGTGAGCATATGAGCAACAACCGATCGGACAGGAGGCGACAACTGACCTCGTTTCGCCTCGCGGAGGGGGAGCGTGCGCCATTGGGCGACTTGGCATGCGATGTCTGGACGTACAGCCTGGTGGTCGCGCTGTATCGCTCGCACACTCGCTCAGCCTCGCTCATGTCAGCGTCGTTGTTCGAGGACGAGCTGTCACAATCGTCAGCAAAGGTCGCTGGTGGCAACGGCGCGACTTTGGAGGTGCTCCGGTCCAAGTTGTTGTAGCCGTTTTCGTGGTGGCGACCACGACCGTGACGATAGCCGTCAAGCTGCTCCTGGTGATGTCTGCTAGCTGCTGCGTCACGCTGCTGCTTCTCACTGATCCGGTCTCGCTGGTGACCGTCTCCCCGCTGAGCCATGAGCGCGTTCTCGTTCCGCACGAGCATCCACTCGGAGAAGAGCGAGTTCTGCGCGCGCACGGAAGCCAAATCCGCCTGCAGCTCCTCTGTCAGCGCCTCAGCCAGCTTCTTCTCGCCACGGAGCTGCTCCAGCTGCAGCTTCCAGTGCTTCTCGCGCTCGAAGTGCTGCTCCTTGAGCTCTCGCATCTGGCAGCCACGCCTTTGTGAGTAGGAGCGGCGGCAATCAACAAGCACATCAACAAGAGACGGCCGCGTACCGTCCGAACCAGCGTCTCGTTGTCGATCTCGGCGTCGTGAAGCTGCGCCTTGAACTCGTCGATCTGGTGCGCAGCACTCGCGGACAGCTCGAGGCGCCGCACGAGCGCTCGGCAGCGCTGCTCGAGCGCCACGTTGACCTCATTCAGCGTCGCAAGTTGGCTTTCGAGCGTGTCGCGCATCGCCCGGTCCTCCTGCGCGCGCTCATGCACGCGCTGCACGTTCTCGAGCTCGCTCGTGATCTCCGTCTGCGCTTGCTGCAGTTCCGTCTCGAGCTGCTTGCGCACGCGGCCGGCTGCGCGCTCGGCCTCTTCCTTGGCGCGGATCTCTTCCTCAAGCGCTCGGACGCGACCGCGCTCTCGCTGGAACCGCTCTCGATACGACCCGATCTCCTCCTGTGACAAGAAAGACGGCAGGTCAGTGTACTCCAAAGGCTAGAGCAGAACACAGCTGATGCCGACCTCCTTGCGCGTGAGCTCGTCCTGCAGCTCGTCGATGGTCGTCTTGAGCGTCGCTTGGATCTTTTGCACCTGCTCCATGTCCCAGGAAGAGATCGACGGGAGGGGAGTGCTCGGAGCTACACATCGTGAAAAGGTTAGGAGGTGTGGTGAACGAACTACGAGGAGATTGCCGTGACCGACCTGCTGGAGGTGGTGGTGGCGGCGGCAGGGCGTCCTGACTGATCAGGAGCGCGTTCTTCTCGCGCTCGAGCTCCAGAGCCTTGGTGACGAGCATGTCGTTCTTCTCCTTCTCGAGCCGTAAGTCCTGCTTGAGCTTCTCGTTGACCTCCTTCAGCTCGCGCACAAACGCCTGCGAGTCTGCTCGACACGTGGACACCACTGGTGTGGCATTCCCTGCTTGCCACAGCGAGAAATGGCCGATCAAAGTCAGCAGACGACACCAGCGGCGGGATGCAGTCGCCAGACAGCAGCGCACCGTCAACGATGTCCTTGAGGCGCCGCACTTCTCGCTGGGCTTCCTCTCTCAGCTTGGTTTCCTCCTGCCTCAAGCGAAGTGGCTCAGACGACGCGCAAGCTGTAATGTGAATAGTGAGCTGGCACACCTTGACTTTCTCGGCGAGAGCCGCGAACTTGCGGCACAGCACGCGCAGCTGGGCCGTCGCCTCTGTCGGCGACAGGTTCGAGCGCATGCTGTCCTTGAGTAGAGTAGCGGTCCGTGGAGACTTCTTGGCTACGCTCGCCGCGCTGTTCTCAAGTGCTCCAACCTATTGCATCGTCGTTGCCAACACCACGCCGCGAACATGTGAGGGGTGATCACTGCACGAGTAGACTCCGTGCCGACCGAGCCTCTCACCGCAACATCTGCTGGCAACAGTGCATCGCACATCAGAATCATTCATCAGTCTCGACATCGCCTTTGACGCCAACCATGTCGTTGAGCCGCTGCGTACCTCGCCTTGGGGACACCCTCGCCCTCGCGCCAGCCGCGCCACACTCACCATCTACGCCCGAAGCGGTCGCCTTTTGCATGGGTCGATGCGATCCGAAGCAACGCTGAGCAAATGCGCAGTCTCCTGCGAATCGAGAGCGAGCGTTGTCGCCGTCTCGACTGGAATAAACAGCCCTCCCCACTCTCCAAGGCCTCAGGTGTGAGCGCGAAACGGATCGCCTTCGCGGACCGCTAACGGCTGACTCGTTTGGACCTCTCTCGGATAATTATAGCCCGCTGCACCGCTGCTGGTGGCTGATCGAGAGGAACGTCGACGCAACCAGGAAGCTGCCATGGCGTTCCAGCGCGATATCGCAAGCATCTTCGCTAGCCAGTTGGGTGCGATTGGCGCTGCATTCGCCACTGCTTTGGGCCGTGGACAGCAGTGAAGCACCAGTGTATGCACTTTGAGTATTGGTTGGTATCGCGTGCCTTCAAATGATAGTGTCAGTCTAAAGAAGTGTCAGCGTGTCCTTGGAATTAGCTGGAGGGTGCTGATAGCAACAACAACACCTCAACGGTTGGAGCGCGCTGGATGTTCGTTGCTTCATTCTGACACGTATCTCTGACCTGGTAAACGATGATTGCTCTCACAGACTCACACATATGCATTCGGTTCTGGCCCAGGTACTCCTCTAGCGTCGGTGGTGGGTCATCTTGATCGAAGTACAGCGCTGCGCTGCCACATGCACTACCTTGGACGGCCTCGGACGCTTTCCAGTTGCCGTGGTTCACGGTTCTTGCCTTTTTGTACCCATGCAGAAGCCAATTTTTGAAAAAGATTAACAAAACACGGTGGATTTGGAAAGCAAATTTCGCAAAACACGATGCATCACTAACGCGAGAATCCACAGATAGTGACATAATGCCGAGACTCTCTCAACAAATCCAGGAGGGAGCAAACAGCTTGATCAAACTATGGGACCAATGACCTCTTCAAACATCTTGCCCTCAGTATGCCGTCCGGTGCCACGGAGGGCTCATTTGCGCGGATTGACACGCAAGCGACAACGAAGCAAGACTCCTGCCCGCCTGCCTGCCCGCCTCCCCGCGCTCCCCACGCCCACTGGACACCATGAAGATCGCGCGCTGGCTCGTGCTCCTGTCGGTGCTGCTCGCGCTCGCGGTGGCGCGCGGTGCGTGGCCACTTCCCCTCTCCCCTCGCGCTTGGCGGTCGTCGTGCTGACGCCACATGCGACCTGTGACAGCTCAAGACTCGGACGAGTTCGACGTCCCCGAGACGGAGGTACGCCTCGCAGATGCTACTGGGATCGGATGTGGCCATGGACGTGCTAATAGACCACTGGTGCGTCGACAGGAGGCGGTGGATGAGGGCCAGAGCCCCGCGTCGGGGTCCATCCCGCCGCAGTTCGCGGCGCGGCCGGCAGTGACGACGGTGCTCAAGAGCATGATCCCGTTCCAGCGCCGTACGAGCCGCGCGCTGTGGCTGCCATGCACACTGTAGCGAGAACACTAACGCTCCATGTGGTTGGCCCGATGCAGCCGAGAACCTTGTCATCGAGGCGAGCATCCTGGGCTTCCTGTTCGTCTTCTTCGCCAACTACTTCCTGGGCAAGCGCCAGAACCGCGCGCTTGTCGACAAGTGGTGCGTAGTGTCCTTGGAGAACGCCAGCCATAAGCAGCCCATAAGCAGCCAGACTCACCACCGGCCCCTCTTCTTCGCCCTGCAGGCTGGAGGTCGCCGACCCGCTGCTGCAGAAGCAGTTCTCGTACACGGCGCTGTCGGGTGAGCCCAAGCTCGGCGTGATGGAGGAGAGCCTAACCAACTTCAAGTACTTCTGCACCGGCCGCCGCTTCTGCACGCGCTTCATCGTCGACTTTGACGTACGGCGCGGCCTGCCGAGGCGGCATGTGCACGTGCAACGACTTTGACAAACCCGCGTGCTGCTTGTGCATTCTTCTTCAGCTTGCGTCGCGCCAGGACCTGTTTGCGCGTGTCTTCCGCGTCGCGGTCGGCAAGCCGGACTACGTGGTAGGTGGCTCAGTGAGCGAGCGTAAGTTGCCGTGTTCTGTCGGCTCACTAATCGCTGTGGTTGCTTTGCTGTGCCGTTGATGCAGACGTTCCAAGTCGGTTTGGACTCGGCCGTGGTCGACCCGTTCGTCCTCAGCATCAGCAAGAAGCTCGCGTTCAACGAGCTGGCGAAGGAGTTCCCCGAGCTGGTGCGTTCGCGTTTGGTTTTGTCGCTCTCGGGTTTCGATGATCGAGTATTGGTGACGATGCTGACTGTTGCCCTTCCTTGACATGGCGGCGCAGATCTCGGCGGCCAAACGGACCAACCACAACAACATTCCCAGCTCCATGTGCGTTACTACGGACAATGTCGACCTCATCAAGCCGACGCTGACGCCGTCGTTCCAGAAGGTACGTTACGGACCATGCCTGTAGATCCTACAAGTGCTGACTGACGTTTCCTGCTCGCGCCTTGGAACTCGCCAGCTTCTCGCGGAGCTCGATGACTTGCTGGAGTTCTTCGTGATCACGGATCTGAACAAGGCGTTGATCAAGTACGTCCTAGCGCTCTGCGTTACGCTCGATCCTCGCTAATGTGGTGCTTGGCGTGAATCCCTCCTTGGTAGCGGCCTCCCCAAGTCGGAGCACCACGTGCTCACTGTCCGCTTCAAGATGCACCACGGCTCCAAGTCGCTGGACGCCGCGCTCGCTGTCCAGTTCGTCGTCGCGCTTATCGACGGCGTCGGCTCGACTATCAAGCTGTCGGCGAATGTGCGTCCCTGCTGCTTAGGATGTTCCCTTTCCTTGACGAAAGATGGCATGCTGACCCTTTTGCATCTCTTCCGACCCGCAGGCGAAGCAAATCGCGGTAAAGCGCCGCTGGAAGATGAAGCAGGAGGAGGAGGTCGAGGCTTCCGCGTCCCAACAGGAGGTCCGTTTGATGCGCTGCCGGCTGGGCACGGACGTGTCTAACGATTGGATTGATGGTGTGATGCAGGAAATCCTGCGTCGCCAGGCGGAGCTCCGAGAGAAGAAGCAAAAGGAGTACGAGTCGCTCTCGTACGAGGAGCAGCAGAAGCTCGACGCGCTGAACGAGAAGAAGATGGCGCGCAAGCGCATGGGACGCAAGGTATGGCATCAAACTGCCTCTATCACTCGGTCCGTCTGCATGGGCAGTAGTGCTGACATTGTGACATTGTCGTCCTTGTCCTTCGTGCTTTTAGAAGTAATCGCCCGGCGAGAGCGAAGAGCCTTCGGTCATAGACACGACGTTCGCCGCGCCTCCCTCGGACAACGGCGAAGGAGACAACAACAACAACGAGCGAGCGAACGAACGAGCGAACGAGAGAACAAACGAGCAAGCGAGGGCTATGCATGGATGCCAGTCGTCTGCATGTGTTTGTTGGTTGATGCGAGGAAACGTTGTCAGCAATCTGTAGCATCATCGGAGACTGAAACCCAGGTGTTGTTCCTGAGTCGTTACAAGTCTGAGCTTTGGCGCGCGGGTGGATGTTGACAGCCTTCTTCCGCGTGTGGCAACAACAGGTCGGACTATCTATGGACGAGAGCAGCTCGGACAGTCCCTCGACATCCGAGATTCTAATGGTGCTGCTTGTTCACTGAAGCCATGATGTTCCGAGTCATTGATGCCTCGCCTCGATCTTGAATGTTCAGCACGATATCCGGATTGTCTCTGGTATCCGGATGGTCATCAAAACCCGGACCGGGAAAAGTTTCTCTGGGTTTCAGTATGACCCGGGCCGGGTCATTGATTCAAAATCGAATCGCGTTCAATTCATTTGGCACTGCATCCTTTGAAGAAGGTTGCCGCATGAGCATCATTCCCGGAAAAGAAGCAGAGAAGAGAAGCAGGCAGCAGCAAGGCGAGAAAGGCCGGCGCGTTGGTTCCGTGTACGACGACGGCCGTCGCCCCCTCCTCCTCCTGGACGACGACGGTGGCCAGCAGCAGGTGACTCTCGCGCGCGCTCTCTGTGTATGTGACTTTGTGTGTGCTGGCTAGCGACGAGAGGGCCCGGCGGCGGCGGGCTTCAACATGGTGAGAAAGGGAGCCGCGGATCGTCCTGACCGCGTGTTCCTCTTGTTGCTGCTGTGCGGCGCGCGTGCCGGTGCTCCAGCGACCGAGGAAGAGCCCGGAAGTGAGGAGACGGCCGCGTGTGACTGGCTGGCGGCCTGATTGGAGCCTCGGACAAGCGACGATGGAGCTCAACTACCCGCTGCTGCGCGCGCCGTTCGAGCAGGCGAACAAGGTGTTCCGGCTGTACCACAAGCAGCTCTCGCGCGATCTCGGACAGATCTCGGCGAGCATCGAGGCGCTGGACGAGGAGCAGCACCCGGCGCACCGCATGGACGTGGACGCGGCGATCGCCAAGCTCTCGAGCATCGCAGAGGCGGTCCAGCGCCTCAAGCAGGGCGCTAAGAGCAAAGTTGTGGACCAGGAAGCGGGTCTGAGCGCGTGCTTGAAGCGTGTGAGCTACATGACGGAGCTAGACGCGTCGCTTCAGACGCAGACCGCTCCGGATTGCAAGAGCACGGCGGTGGTGCAGCACGACGGCCACGTGAACGACCGACTCATTGCAGACTATTTGCTGAGTCGGGGGCTCTTTGAGAGCGCCAAAATCATCCTGGACACGAACGGTGAGTCGTCCATTCTCTTTTGAGCTGCTTCCGGAAGGGAACTCACTCCATATTGTTGCGATTGTGGCTAGAAATCGGGTACCTGGCGGACGAAGCGTTGTACAAGGAGTGTCACGTGCTGGTGCTGGAGCTCGAGGCACACAGCACATCGACAGCCATTGCGTGGTGCTCTCAGAATGGGTCGCGTCTGCGCCGACTGCAGTCGCCGCTAGAGTTTCGCCTTCGTCTTCAGGAAGTGGTTGAGCTCATTCGATCCAACAAGCGACTGGAGGCCATCCAGTGTGCGCAGACTCACTTGACGCCGCTGGCAATGCAGCAAGAGAACCCCGAGTTGAAGCAGGCGGCAATCCAGGACGTGCAGGCAGCGATGACGACGCTGGCGTTTGAGTCACCCGAGACGTGCGGCATTGCGTCGTATGCAAAGCTGTTTGCGACGGATCGGTGGATAGACCTTGTCGACTTGTTCCGCAAGACGTTCTTCGAGGTGTACGGGATGCACAGCCCTGCGTCGCTTTCGATCGCGCTTCATGCTGGTCTTTCATCGCTCAACACGCGCGCGTGCCACCGAGCACGCGACGCGCACCTGAAGAAGAAGCTTGTGCGGCGCCGCTCGGAACTTGATGCTGCCAGCGACGAGTGCGATGTAAAGAGTGAAGATGACAAGACCGAGTCGGCGAAGAAGGCCAAGCTCGGCGGTGAACCAGCCGGAAGTCCGACCGCTAAGGTGTACATGGTCGATTGCCCAGCCGAGCAAGTGCGCGTGAGCTCGCCTGTCCCAGTGTGCCCCGCGTGCAGCGATGTGGGTAGCCAGCTGTGCCGCGGCCTCCCATTTGCGTACCACCCGCATTCGCGCCTCGTGTGCCGCGTGACGCAGAGCGTCATGGACGAGAACAACCCGCCGGTCGTGCTCCCAAATGGCCGCGTATACAGCCGACAAGGCATCGACGTGCTGGCGCAGCGCAGCCAGGACGGCACGATCCAGTGCGTTGAGACCCAGGAGGTGTTTGCGCCAACCGATGCCAAGCCCGTGTATATCCTGTAGCCCCACCGCCTCGGACAGCGTCGTCATGTCTTCGAACGCCGACGCCAGTCGACCGTTGACATGGTCAGGCTCCTCGCCGGCGCGTTTTGCCTCGCTGCATCAGTAGAATTAGCGACAGAGCTAGCGACAGAGCTCGCGCGTGTATTTAGCACTCCACAACACCCAACTAGCTATCAGATTGGACAGCGCACACTCGGACAGTGGCCATGCCAAGCGCTCAGTGGCTATGAGCCGACGACGTTGCCGGCGGCATCCGCGGCTTGAAGACGCCCGAGTGCTGCAAGTTCTCCGTCACGCTCTGCATGAAGTCCTGCTCGACCCACCGCCAAGGTACGCACGTTCGTGAATGGGTGGATCGCATGACGGACGAAGCAGCACCGAGCGACGCACCTGCGCGATCTTTTCGTTGGGCCGCCGTGTGCCCTCCAGAAGCAGCACGAGGAACATGGCGTCGTCGACGCGTGTGATGAAGTACGCGCTTTTGATCTTGCGCTCCGTGTGCATGAGCCTGGCGGCAAGCAGAGGTCGATGAGCTTCCTCACCTCCCCACGAGCACCAGACCAGAGGCTTCGACACTCAGAGACGTACGCTGGTCGGTACGAGTCGATCGCCGACCGGTTGTCCATGATGAGGCTCACGATGTTGGGCCAGTGCTCGAGCGGCGGCGCGCGGTCCGGGTAGCAGAAGACGGCCGGCCAACTGCTCAGCCCCCAGAGCTCCGAGAAGTCGCTCGCTTCTTCGCCCTGCTGCCGGTTGACCTGCATGAACAACTCGTGCTGATGCCCGGCGTCGGCGCTGCCGGCCGCCGCCTTCTCGCGCGCCGTGGCCTCCGCCAACTCGCTCTGGCGCGACCGCGTCTTGCTCGAGCGCGGACACAGGTACCCGTTCTGGTAGTAGTGCGTGCCCTTGCCCTCGAGCTGTTGCGTCTCGAGCAGCAGCATCACGCGCGCCGTGGCTCCATCGCCGCCCTTTTGTGCTGCTGGACACGCAATACGACTTAGTGATGCCTTCCAATCCCGTCAGGTGTGGACCACCAACACACCTGTGCGCGAGACGAGCACGTCCATGAGCTGCAGGTACGAGATCCCGAGCGGCGTGCGCACGAAGCGCGTGAGGTCGAGCGACAAGTAGTCGCCGCTCGTGCGCTCGAACGGGTCGAGCCACTGGTAAAAGTACAGCGTGTACTTGGCCAGCAGCGAGCGGAAGAAGCGCCGGGACCACTGGTACACTGGCAGCGCGAACCCATCGTCGCGCTCCTGCTTCTTGACCGACAGCGCGATCATCTCTGCGGCAAGCGTGTTGGCGCCACTGCTGATGCCTTCCCGTTGCCCACCGCCCCCTCCGCTGGTGCCAGCGGAAGCGCTGGCGCCGCTGGCTGCCGGACCGCCGAGGATCGCCTGCTCCAGCGTGTTGCTCAGCACTGAGTTGGTGCCGCCAGAGCTGACGTACGGGTCGCCGGGCTTCTGATGCAGGCCCTTCGCCGCTGCACCTTGGAACGGAATGGGCAGCGCCGAAGTCAGCAGCCCGCTGCGCTTGAGGAGGTTGTTCTGTGAGAACAACCGCGTCAGCGTTCCGCTGTGACGTCACAGACAGAAGCCACAGTCAAAGCAGCGCGCTGTCAGATCTCCGCACGCAAGAGCAAGCACAGCAAATGCTCCATCCCACACCTCACCTTGGCGCTTCAGACATCGGACTCCTGACGCTGCTTTCGACCGATAGCAATGACGGGTGCTTCTCCAGCAGGGCTGTCTGGTCGCCA
>JAADYF010000876.1:0-12361 GCA_023338175.1 Phytopythium delawarense | reverse complement strand
TACGAGCGTGGATTGGTTGAAATGATGCGAAAGTGTTCCAACCTCCCGCCGTTGATCACCGACCGCGACTGCATTTTGGCAGCAGGAAGCGCACCTGGAAGGTGGCGAGGCGATCGATCGATCGGTGGCGAGCGCAGGGGGGAAGTGGCAGACTGAAGGCCGCCTGCATCGGGTACTACTAGCGCCGGAGAAGGATGCGGTCGCGGATCTGGGAGGACGCGGCGGCCATGGGTGTCGTCAGCGTGCTGGGCTTCCTGCTGAACGACGACGGCGAGGTGGTCGGCGCCGAGCGCACGCAGGTGCTGTGCAGGCTCATGCCGTCCATCCACACGCTCACGCACCGCGCGATCCTGGCCATGCTCATCACGGGTCTCAGCGACGCCGACGCGCAGATGTACGGCTTGTGCGTCTGTTTGTGCGGCGTGAACAGAGTCGAGGGCTGACGCTGTCTTGGTTTGGTGGCTGTCTTGGTGGCGGGTGGATGGCGCGGCAGCTTCTACGGCGAGAAGGGGCTCAAGGTGCTCAACGCGTGGCTGCAGGACGGGCTCAGCCGCAAGAAGGAGCCCGGCATGTCCAAAGAGAAGCGCCGCGTCGAGATGTTCTCCCAAGTGCGCGCTCTCCTGCGGGTGCGTCTTCACGTCCAGTGCGAGTGGAGCGGCGTCGAGTCCCCGATGCTAATGCCAGGCGTGTGGCACCGCAGATCCTGGACGTGAACGTGCAGACGGACGCGGCGCGCAAGCAGAACTCGTTCGTGGCGCCGACGCTCCCCAAGGCCATCGAGCTGCTCGACAACGCCGGCACCGGTGCGGCCGCGACGCCTCCGTCGCCCCCGCTCGCATGCGTGGCAGTGACTCACCCGCGTATGCGTCGTCTTGATGCAGACTTTGCCGCCGAGTGGAGCAAGCTCAACATCTACCGGCGGCACTTCGAGAGCTCGTGCGGTATCGTCTCGACCTTCGGGGAATCGCGCGGCGAGCCGGCGGCCAAACGCCCGCGCGCGTCGTCCGCGACCAACGGGAGCAGCAGCGCCAGTGCCGCCACCGCCAGCTCGACCAGTCGTCCGTCCTCGGCGAGTTCACTCCCGCGCACGTCGTCCTTCACGTCATCAACCAGCGCATCCGCCACTAGCAGCACGGCTCGGAGCTCCGTGGTGACGTCAAGCCGACCGGCAGGGGCGTCGGCGGCGGCGGCGCTGCTCCAGTACCAGCCCAAGTCGTTCCTGGCGGCGGACAGCAACCCCAAGCCGGCTGACGACGAGTTGGACGAGTACGTCGAGGACGAGGACGAGGACATGCTCGCGGGCGAGGACGTGATCACCAACGTGGGTCAGCCTGCGATCAGCGCCTCGCTCGACCTCAAGATCCGCAACAACGGCCACGTCATGCAGTACGGCGAGCGCTCGCCGTGCCGCGGCTGCCGCCGCATGAACGCCAAGCTCTGCGACCACTGCACGTTCTGCGTCAAGTGCGCGCAGCGAGACCGGTGCCAGCCGCCTCCGCCTCTTCCTCCTGCCAGCACGAGCACCTCCAGCGCGAATGACACCAACGCCGGCGCTTCGAGCGCTGCGAGTGCTGAGGACGGCAAGAGCCCGGCGCCGACGCCTGCCGTTCGTCCGAGAGGCGTCATGTCGGCGGAGGAGCGGACCAAGCAGGTGCTCGGGTCGGCGATGGACCAAGCCATCTACAAGGCGTTCCGCAGCGAGGACTTCCACGCGGCCTTCAGTCTCATCACCAACGGCATGGACGTCAACTTCCAGCGCGTCGAGTCCGACTACTCGACAGTGCTCATGGCGGCGGCGCACCACGGCCGAGACGACGCCGTCTCCAAGCTGCTAGATCTCGGCGCCAACCCGTGCATCGCCGACAAGGAGGGCAACCTCGCGTGGGCCTTTGCCGACCGCCGGGGACACAAGGAGCTCATGGAGAGGCTCAAGAAGTGCGTCGAGGAGTGGAAGGAGAAGCACCCCGAGTCACGGGGGACTGCGTCCGCAAGTTAGTGCCTGTCAAAGTCCGAGCTGGGGGAGTCGGGTGAATCCATGCGCTTCTCTGTTGGTAGCGTGACCGAGTGAGCGCAACATTGAGAGAGGGTAAGCATCGTTCACCGTGTTCCAAGTTGCTCGCGTTCTCTCTGTGAAAGTCGACCGGAGCCGTCTGTATTGGCTCAGAACTTCCACTCGGGGTCCACGTCCATGGCCCACACGAACTTCTCGCGCAGTGTCTTAGAAAACACGGCCGAAATGGGCACCTCGTTCTGTAAGGGAGACACACGTCAAGCATTAGACAATGAGCCCACACCGATAGAGAGAAACAGCCACGTACTCGCTTGCACCAGGCGACAGAGATGCGCGGGTCCATGTAGTTGATCTTGGACGTGCCGAGCGCCACCTCCTTGTTGTCGTTCTTGTCTTGCAGCCGCAGTGACAGCACGTCCACCTTCTTCTGCCACGCCTCTATCTTCTTGGCGACCTGCTCCGCCGACGGCACGCGCTGGAACAAATGCGACTCGGCCTTCTTCTGCAGCGCGTCTTCCTCCTTGTTGTCCGAACCGTTGGCCGCAGACTTGAGGCGGATGCTCTTGCCCTTGCCTTTAGCGGCCAGCTTCTCCATCTGATGAAGCTCCTTCAGCTGGTCCTTGAGCTGCTCCAACTGCGCGTTCATCTTCTCGAGTGTGTTGTCGAACGACTTGGGCACTGTGCGCTGATGGTTACACAAGATCGCGACCTTGCGGTTCGCGTCATTGTATGCCACGACCTTGGGGGCGACTTCGAGGTTGCCGTTCGGATCGAGGTCCACCGGCAGCTCCTTCTCGAGCGTCACCGACGCGTTGAACGTACGGAACACCTTGGCGCTGAGGCCAGGCATGAGCGAGCTCAGGTGCTTGTTGAGCTCGCTGACTGACAGCTCATGGAAGACCTCCTCGTTCTTGTCCTTCTTGTGGCAGAACTTCTTCACGTTCGCGTAAACGAGCTTGCCGACGTCCCCGTATTGTGCCAGCTCGACCGTGTTGTTGTACGGCATCGAGTCCTTACCGAGGAACGACAGCGTCATCGCGCAGTTCTCATCGTTGAACGACATGTGCTCAACTCGGAGACTGCAGCAGCCGACCGTATCCGCTTCGTCCTCGCCCTTCTCGTTGCCGACACGAAGCGCGAGCACGTCGATGACCCACATCGCGGTCGATCGTTGCCGCGTGAACATGTCCTTGGCCTTGAGACCCTTGATGTAGTCCTTGCGGATTTTGGTAATGTACTTCTTCAGTCGCCGCGCCTTCTCGTACTTGGCGAGGTCGGACTTGCCCTTGAAGCTCGAGCTGGCCGCGAAGAACACGTACTTGATGCCGCCCATGACATTCTCGTTCCAGTACGCGAGCCACGACACAGTGTCGCGGTGAATCACCTCCTTCCATGCATGCCCAGGCACGTTGCAGACGGGCACACGGTCGGAAATGCCGACATTGACAGTGACCTCGCCCGGCATCACGCGCTCCTTGAGCGTGCCGGTCTTCGGGTGCTCTCCACGACCACGGAACAGCCCGGGCGGTTCGATACGGAAGTTGCCGACCTTCTCGAGGTGTCCGTCGACGAAGGCGAAGCCGTTTGCGTACAGCTCCTTCTCCTTCTTCTCCTTCTCGGGCTGCTTCTCCTCTTTCGTCATGTTCTTCTTCTCTTCGCGCTGCTTATCAAGGTAGGCGGTGATTTTCGAGAAGTCGCAGCCCTCGAACGACTTGATCTCGTGGTTCTTGCCGAGGACCCTCTTGAAGTCGGTGAAGAAGTTCTTCTTGAAGATCTTGGCCGTCTTCGGGTTCCCGAGCTGCGGGCCGTCCTCCGGGATACCCGCAAAGAACGTCGCGATCTCTTCCTGCACGGGCGTCAGCGCCATCTCCTTGCCGTTGTACAGCAGCGGCACGTTGTGAGGCTTGTACGGCGGCGGGAAGAGCACGCCGTTGTGCTCGAGCGTACGCCACTGGATGCCCTCGGGCAGCTCCTCCTCCTTCCACCAGCGGTACGCCTTGATGGCCATGTCCAATCGCTCGCCCTTGGAGTGAACCTTGAGCTTGCGCACGGCGCCGGCCTCCTTCTTGACCCGCGCCTTGCGGTCGTTCGGCGACGCCTTGGCGCTCGTCTTGCGGCTCTTGGCCGGCGGCTGTTTCGCCTTGGCCGACGACGACCGCGACGGCGCCTCGCGCTTGACGCCGCGGTCCTTCTTTCCGTCCGCAGACTTGGTCTTGCTGCTGCTACTGCTGCTGCTCTTGGTGCTGCTGCTCACCGCCGGCTTCTTCTTCTTCTTGAGCTGGACCAGCGGCACCGAGTCTGAGTCCGAGTCCGAGTCCGAGTCGATGATGCGCGGCAGCTCCCGTTTGACGCTGCGCGCGGTGCCTCGCCGCGCCGCGTCCGCCGAGGCTGGCAGTTCGCGCTTGGGCTCCTTCTTGGCGCCGTTGGCCGCCGCCTTCTTGCGCAGCAGCGCGATCGGCACGAAGTCGTCGTCGCTGCTGTCCATCACGCGCAGTCCGTCGTCTGTAGTCTGCCGTCTGGAAGAGATCGACACGCACACACGCAGTCAGTCGCGCGACCTGCTTCCCGCGTCCGCCTGCCATACTCACGTCAAGTGGTTTCGAGAAAGGACGGTCGTGGAAGGCGACAAGTTGGGGGGAAGCGGACGGACCGAAGGGACAGGAAGGGTCGGCGAGGGAGATGAAGCGGACGCTTGAAGCGCGCGACGCTTCGGAGGGCGGCGCGGGTGGCGGCGGCGAGGGGGAAACGCGGTGTGGGCGTCTCCGTGCCGGTGCCGCTTGAGGCCGCCGTCAATCCGCCTGGGGCAACCTGCCGACTGTGTTGTGAACGCAGTGGGAGTATCGGGGCGGAAACCCGCGCGGTGGAGCATACAAACGCCAAGACAGTCGCGGAGGCGAGCGAAAGATCACGGCCCGCCCATCGTCTCGAACCCGGGTTCTGGGCCCGAGTCAATTGAGTCGTCCCGCGTGACCCGCGGGTTTCGAACCCATGGCCTGTCTCGCTCTGCGACGCGACAGCTTCCCATTTTGACTTTGAACAACGTTATTCTAGGCACATTCCAAACATTATGTGGACCACATTGAATAGCATGTTGTGAATGGTGTGTCAGACACCACCGATGTTTGAGCAAGCAACACCACAAGAGCATTCCTCCCAGCCGTCAGTCGCTCCATCCGCCCAGCCATCTCGGAATCTGCTTGGTCCCCGCGCTTCGGCTCGCTCCTCCTGCTCCTGCTCCTGCTCCTCCTGCCCGCCATGTCGGACCGCTCGGAGCTCTCGGCGCAGCGCCTGGCCACGCAGCTGGCGGTGGCGGCGGCCGGCGCGGCGCTCGCCTACGCCGTCGGCTCGCGCGGCAAGCAGGCGGCCAAGGCCAAGGCGGCAAAGGCCAAGGCGGCCCGCGCGCACGCGCCGCTGGGGACCGACAGCGAGCCGCGGCGGCTGACGTCCGTGGTGGTGCGCGTGCCGGCCACGACGGCCAACATGGGCCCGGGCTTCGACACGATCGGCATGGCGCTCGACATCTGGACGGAGATCGCGGTCGAGGTGCTGCCGCCGACGGCGGACCAGGAGGCCGCCAAGAAGCAGGGCAAGCACGTGCACCGCATCCATCTGACCAACGAGGGCGAGGGCGCGCGCGAGCTGCCCACGGACGCGTCCAACCTGGTCATCGTGGGCCTTAAAGCCGCCTTCAAGGCCGCGGGTGAGGACCTGCCGCTCAACCTCAAGGTGCACTGCAAGAACCGCATCCCGTTCGCGCGCGGCCTCGGCAGCAGCTCGGCGGGCATCGTGGGCGGCATCATCGCCGGCCTGGCGATCGCCGGCTACCGACTGCCCGTGCGCGGCAAGGAGGAGCTGCTGCAGCTCGCGTCCGAGATCGAGGGCCACCCGGACAACGTGGCGCCCGCCATCTACGGCGGCCTGCAGCTCGGCATCTTCGCCGACGACCGCTGGTACTCGTCGCGCGTGCAGATTCCTGACGGCCTGCAGTGCGTCGTCTTCATCCCGGACACGACCGGCCCCACGAGCGTCGCGCGCGCTATCCTGCCCGACAAGATCGACCGCAAGGACGCTGTCTTCAATATCGGCCGCGCCGCCATCTTCGTCAACGCCTTCCGCTCGGGCAACCTCAACGAGCTGCGCTACGCCACGCAGGACCGGTTGCACCAGCCGCAGCGCGGCGCGGCGCAGTACCCGCACCTCGAGCCGCTCATCAAGGCCGCTCTGGACGCCGGCGCGCACGGCTGCTTTCTCAGCGGCGCCGGCCCCACGGTGCTCGCCATCACCAGCGGCCGCTCGGGTGACATCTTCACGCAGCACATCGCCGAGCGCCAGGAGAACCAGGTGGCCGACGCCATGCGCGCCACCGCGGCCGCCATCGGCGTCACGGGCTCGCTCTTCATCACCAATCCGGAGCACCGCGGCGCGTACATCGCGCGCGCCACGCCGCCCTTCTCGGACCGCAACGTCGCGCGGTACGAGGGCGACGTCGCCGACCTGTAGAGTAACCGCGTGCCACTGTCACGGCTCGGCGGCGGATAGAGGATGCGTCAGGTCAGGTCGCGTAATGCAGCGTGCTCTTCAATGCGCTCCGTGGATCGATCCGTCCGAACTCTAAGCCTGCGCGAACCATCTGTCTACTCTAGTGGGTGGGCCGCCGCGGGCCTCGGCTAGCAGGTGCTCGTGCGGCGCAGTACGAGCGGGCGAAGCGGAGACAACTTGTGCGCCTTCTTGCGACTGGTAATGAGCAGCGCCGAGACCATGCCATTGGCGTGCGCGGCCTCGCTGGCGCCGGGCAGCACGCCCTGCTGGCCGTGGGAGACGGACGCAAGCAGCGCGCCGAGCGGGAAGCAGCGCGCGGCCGTGTCAGCGACCGCGGCGCGCAGGTCGCCCTGCAGGATGCGGTCGTAGTTGACGCTCACGGTCATGAGGCAGCCGACCACGTCCTGCGGGTCCAGCACGGGCAGCGACGTCTTGAGCGCGTCGCGGAAGCCGGCCTTGATCTTGGGACCCACGTGCTGCGGCGTGATGGACATCATGCGCAGCCGCTCGCCCAGCCGCACCTCGGCGCCAAGGTGCAGCGTCTGGTCGCGCGTCGCCTCCTCGGGCTGCAGCACGTGGTGCCGAGACGCCTTGAGCTGCGTACGGAACAGCCGCGCGGCCGCGGACGCGTCCTTGCGTGGCTCGCGGGCCAGCGGGTAGTATAGCGGCAGGTGAGTCGTCTCGAGGCTGTAGCGCTCCGGCCGGCTCACGAACTCGGATAACATGCCGTGGCAGGCCTCATTGAGCGCCGAGAAGGCCGGCTTTAGGTCCAGCGCCTGCAGCTCTCGCCCGCTCGCCTGCGTCGCCACGAACGACTTGTCCGTCGGCTCGTAGCACGTGAACATGGCATGCGTCACCTCGACGCTCGGGCTGCAGATCGCGAAGCACGCACCCAGCGTCGTCACGCAGCCCACGTTACCGCCCTCCGAGCAGATCTGCGTCGCCACCGGCGTGCGAGACGCCAGCCCGCTGACAGAAGACGGCACACGCTCCCCGCTCGCAGCCACGGCGCGTGCAGCGCTGTTGCCGCCAGAGTAGCCGCCACCCGAGCGAGACGAGCTGCCGCCGACGATCGAGTACGAGCAGTCGACGATCTCGTTCACGGCGCGCACGACCATCTCCTCCGTGCCCGTGTCAAGCCCCGTGGACATGGACATCCACACAAAGTCCGGCTGGTCCTCCGGCTCCATGCACAGCATGCCCATGCCGTCAAGTAGGCACCTGCGAGCGGCATCCCGAGGGTTCTCCATCATCAGGTCGGCATTCAGCACGGCAAACGAACCCTCCGGGTCGTAAATACCCCACAGCCCGAGCGCCGGCCCGTGGATCGGAATGCTGCCGCTGCCCCCGAACGCACCACCAGCTCCGCTGCTACTGCTGCTGCGTGCGTAGTGTCCGAAATTGTTGTCGACGTAGCTGTCGCGGTGGCCGTACACTCCGGCGCTCGAGGTGCCGCCCATAAATAACGTGTTGGGGGCGGCACGCGCGAGCGCCTCGTACACGGCCGCACCGTCATGGTGCTCCGAGTACGACACCATCATCAAGTGCGGCTCCTGGTCCCCCAGCGACGTGACGAGCTCCGCGAACGCCATGGCGCTCGCTGTGAACGTCTCCGGGTCGAGAGACACCGCACTGGCGACCTTGACATCGCATTCGCGGATGTTCGCCAGGCGTGGTACGTTCGACGAGCTCGAACCCATCAAGCTGCTAATCACGGTGCTCGTCGCAGCGGCAGCGGCATTGCTCAGCGCGCTGCGCATCCGCGGCGTCGCGCCGTGGGACTGCGAGAAGCGCGGCGGTGACGCGAACGGCATCGGCTCGCCCACGAGCTGGCTTCTCGCGCGCAGGGAGCAGGACGTGCACAAGCGCGTCCGTGAGTCTTTCTGCGCGGTCGAAGCGCTCGAGACACCGACGACTGACGACGCCAGCGCCGTTAACTGGGGTGAAGATGTCTGTGACGTGCCGGCCGGTCCCATCGACGCGCCCGAGTTGACCTTAGACCGCGTGCCAGGCTGCAGCATCCACCGGCGACTGCACTGGCCGCACACGGCCTCACCGCAAGCGCGGCAGTGGTGCAGCTTGCGCACGAGCGAGAAGAACGAGTGGCAGATGGCGCACTTGTTCATGCGCGCGCTCTTCCAGAGCTCCCGCGGCAAAATCTCGATCGGCTGGAACAGCGTCTTGTAGAGCAGCTCGCGCACGCCCAGCAGGCGCTCGGTGAAGTTGTGGATGATCTTCTGGCCGACGCTGCTTGGGAACTGCTGCTGAAAGTCGATCACCATCATGAGCGTCATTTCGTACGTGCCGTTCATGGCGTTCGGGGTGGCACTGGACACCTTGGACGGCGTGACGAGGCAGATGCCCTTGTTGATCACCGCGCGCTTGCACTTGGACACGCTCTGAGGGATCACGACGTCTTCCTTGTTGAGCCGGCTCGCGAGCTCGTCGCCCTTGAACGACTCGACCGAGCGCACGTAGCTGAAGCCACGCGGCGTCCCGTCCTCCAGTGTGTCCATGTTGGCGTACTCGACGAAGAAGAAGTCCACGGGCTTGACGAACCGCCCGGCGAACCGACTCGCGTGCCACTTGACCTGCAGGTGTGGGAACGGGCCGCGCGCGTCGCCGACGTCGTCGCTGCCGTCGTCAATGTTGTTGGACGACTCGTCGCTACTCTCCTCCTTCGAGTGCGGCAGCTCCATGCGCTTGATCACGGACGCGTGCAGCAAGCCCGGGAAGACCTGCGACTCGATGTCAAAGTAGCTGCGCGTGTCCGTGGGGGCCAGGTACTCCATGATGGTCGGCAGGTTGGCGCGCACTTCGCACGAGACGCGGAAGTAGAGCTTCGAGGCCTCCTCGCCCGCGAGCGCCGCTGGCCGGTACACGTGCACGTCCTGCATGCGCTTGACGAGTCGCCAGGGCACAGGGCCGACGAGGCTGGCCATGGCGGCGGCCTCCTGCGCCTTCTCGTCCAGCTTGTGCGCGATCTCGGCCGCGTCCCTGCGCGCGGCGGCCGTGTTGTTGCGCGGCCGGCCGCTCATGCCCGCCGCGCTCTCGCCGCCGCCCGCCATGTCGTCCGCGTGCAGCCTGCCCTTGCCGTCCAGCACTCCGAGGCCGCGCGAAGCTGTCCGCCAGTTGGGGTTCGTGCCTCGCGCGTCGCCGTCGCGCTGGTTGTCGCCGTCCGCCAGGCCCGCGGCGTCCGCGTCGTCCCGGTCGTAGGCGGCGGCGGCGGCCACGGCCGCGTCCAGCCCGTTGTGGTTGCGGTAGCTGCTGAGCGTGAAGCTCATGTCGAACGAGCTCGCGCGCATGGGCTCGACCACGTCGTACTCGCTGTCCACGTCCTCGAGCTTGAACCGGTCCATCCTGCCTCGGTCGGTCGGTCTCCGCTGCTGTCCGCAGTCGGGCTCGTCTGGTCTGTAAGAGAAGGGGAAAGTACGCCAGGACACGTCGTCCCCGGGGCGTCTGGTGCGCCTGGTGCCTCGCCTACGGGGAAGCGATCGCTGCGGACGTCGCCTGTGCGTCGGAGTGGGGCGGCGTCGAGGGCCGCGCGCGTGTGGGGGGAAGGCGGCGGCGGGCAGGTGGTGGGTCCCTCGCCGTCCGTCGTCCGTCCCTTTTCGGCTTTTGAAGTGCCCAACACTGCGCGCGGGATGGAAAGCAAGCGGCTTGCAGTGTCGAGTACTGAATCGAGTGAGGAGTACCGTACGGGAGGGAGAGGTTCCGCCCTGGCTTGTTTCTGTTCTGGCTTTCGCTTGGGAAGATACGGAAACATCCGTTTTGGGAGGCGCCTTTGAATGCATGTTTGTGAACTTATGTTAGTAGTAAATGGTTTTGGATGCTGATACCCACTGATATAACCGATCAAAGTGAGACCTGACCTGTCATGACGAAGTGGAGTTGACACGAAGAGCCGACACCTGGGGCGGCGCGAGGAATGCGGCCGCGACGCTTCGTGCGCTCCGTCGGCACACTCCTCGCATGCCATCGGGTGCCATCGCGTGCCATCGCTCGAGGCGCCACTGCAGATCGTGGAAGGCTGGGTTGTGCGCAATCCGTCGCTGCGCCATCGCGTCGCCGCGTTCGAGAATCCATGGCTTGCTGTCCGGCTCGCCGTGGATCGCGTTTTTCAATCAGCCCACACATATCATGTCCACTCCACCAATGCGTCAACCAGCAGAGGAGTGTTGGATTTTCCTGCGCGCGGGTCGTCTGTGAGTACATTGCACCGAGGCGAGCGCACGACCGGGCAGAGCACGGGCCTGGGCACGGCATCAACTCGCGCGCGAGCCGAGCCGCCGGCATAGCCCGGCCGCGCAGCAGCTCCGGCCCTTCGTGTCTTTGCATTCCTTCCGCCATTCCGCCGCGCTCCTTGGCGTGTTCTTTTCCGCGCCAAAAGGGCGGAAGAAGGCGTCTGCCGGCTCTTTCGGCGCCAAATTCCTCGAAAGAATCGCGTGGCGTGGTTGCGAACTCGTCGCGATCAGACGACCAGCGTCAACACGTTCGGGGCGGGGTATCAGTTCTCGAAGGTTCAAGATGAGGCGGGAGAACACACTCCGCTCTTGTCTCAGTACTGCACATCATGGTGGCTTCAACAACCGAGCGACGAAGATGACCACGCCGGGCAAGGCGCATGCCCGCGTGGCGTCGCCGTCCGCGGTCCGCCACTGTCGGTGCGTCGTTGTTGATGCTTGGGTGATTGTTCGCGGTGGCGCCACTGTGGCTACTCGATGCACGACGCCCAAAGCGAGGCCAAGGAGCCAGCGGAGCGACCTGAGGACGGTAAACGAGCGCGTCGATCGGAGAGATGGCGAGCGGCAGTGAACGCTGCGAGGCATTGCGCCGGGTCGGTGTGCGTGCGAGGAGGTAGGTGCGAGAGCGGAACGGCTGGTAGAGTGCCGGCGGATTGTGCCCGCGAGTCGCGCGCGTGCAGGCACGCGTCCCGTGATACAGGAGAGACTCTACGGCGCTACGCTCCGCTTCGATGTACAGTCCACAGATGTGGGGAGCATTGATTGATACCCTTCGTACATCGCGTCCGCAACTGTGAGGTGCGCATTGGTTGATGCTGCGGCCTGGACCTCGGCAGTCTCATCGATCAAAGTACTGTTTTTAACGTCAAGCACTCTGAAGTTCAGAGCATCACATGATATTTGTATGTGTTATCGAAATGTACTGCTCAAAATGTGTCTACTATGAGTACACCTTGAGTTCATCACGCTGGCTTTCACGCACCGCATCAAGTTTCATGCTGATGGGGACCGCTACCAACGCCCTCTCAAGCAGGACGCCAGGGTGTGAGGCAAGAGGAGGGAGGGATCCCCCAGCTTGCTCTCACTCGCGAGAACATTGACGAACTTACTGGCTCGCCCATGACGTGGAGGAGACCGCAGAGTCGCGACGAGAACGTCCCAGGATTCGCCACAGCACCACGACATGCACAGCGCTGTGCAGATGCTGTGTTGCGAGCATGATCGCCACGCCACATCGTCCGGCCGCCAATGTGAACGCGTTGGGGTCCGCATGGTGCGAAGCATCCCAACATGAAAGACGGGCTCTTCAACCTGGTCACAAATCCATCAAAGATGCATGTGTATTGACACGCTATCGACCAGATCTGTCTGCATGCACTTCAATCTGAAATGGACCCGTCACTAGTGTCCTTCAGTCTGCCACTTTCCCCCTGCGCTCGCCACCGATCGATCGATCGCCTCGCCACCTTCCAGGTGCGCTTCCTGCTGCCAAAATGCAGTCGCGGTCGGTGATCAACGGCGGGAGGTTGGAACACTTTCGCATCATTTCAACCAATCCACGCTCGTA
>JAADYF010000875.1:0-12364 GCA_023338175.1 Phytopythium delawarense | reverse complement strand
TTCAACCTGTTCGGGTCAACTCGAATACCGACGCGGAAGAGTTGATCCCGTGGCACGAATCACCCAGCGCCATCCGCTTTGACATCATGCAGAGAAACAGGTCACGACCACCGTTGCTAGTTGGACGCGCGCGAGCCCCGATCAAGGTGCTAGTTGTTGACGAGAAAGTTGGGGGCCTACAGTCCGAACAGGAACTCGAGCTGCCGTTGTCGATGCCGATCCGGTCCTCCAGTAGTACAAGAGGCACTCCCACAAGCGAAAAACGCGAGAGAGCACTTCAGCCAACGCTTGTCGCTCGCATGCAGCTCATTCTGCGTGACCCAACGACGAGCGTCACGCTGATCGAAGAGGCGGAAAGTGAAAAGCTGTACAGTGCTTTAGAGTTCGAGCGAGAGGAGGAGTTGACACTCGTCGCCAAGTACCGCAAGGCCAAGGACGTCGCCAAGGGCATCCAGCAGGCAATGGGCCAGCTCTGCTCGACGATGGAGCGCGTCAAGAATCTGATCCTGTGGGTTCATCCACTCAAGACGCTTGCTGTGCTCGTGCTGGCGTTCGCCACATGCCTGTTTCTCTGGGTGGTCCCGGCGAAGTACACCATCGTGGCTTACGTCGCGAGTGAGGTGAGGGCATCCCATTGTTGCTGTCGTGACGTGTTGTGATATCTCGTATTCACACTTGCATGCATGTCGTGGGAGCAGTTCACGTACAAGTTCCACAAGTACGCCACGAACGTGGTGCCTCTGCAAAACTTCCTCTGCTCCATCCCGACCGACCTGGACATGCGCAAAGTAGGGCTTCACCACGCTCTGTTTCGAGCCCTCAGCAGCGTCGAACAGTTGCTGACCGTCGCTCTATCCCTCAGATCTTCCACCGGTACAATCAAGAGTTTTTGGGCCGAATGGAGCTCCTCGAACTGGGCAACAAGTTCCAGGCAGACTGGGTCGGTCGCTTGTGGAAGAGCGTGGGCTTCCTGCACTCGTGGAAGGTATGCTGCTCCATTGGAAGTTGTTGGTGCGCACTGTGTGCTGAACTATTCTCTCGTGCTATCGCCCATACAGGAGCGGTACTGTGTGGTACGCGGTGGACGTCTCGAGTACTGGGAGGTAGGAACCCTCATTCGTCGGCGGTTGTTTCAACATTAACGTGAACGCGTTGCCGTGCCAGTCTGTGAACGACGCCAGGACGGGCATTCCTCCGAAGAAGATAATTGTGCTGGCTAATGCCACTGGAGAGTGCTCCAAGGCCGAGTCGGCGCAGCTTCCGCCCGACGTGTACCCCATCGTGCTGTTCGACTTGTCCTCGCCCAGTGCTCCACGTACGTGGACGTTGTTGCTGTGGGTTGGGTGGGCAATGAGTACGATTCTTGCAGCCTCCGACTGATTCCATTCACTCATTCACCGTCAGGTCGGCGAGTTATGTACGCGTGGACCAAGGCCAACCGCGAGAAGCTGATGGACGTGATCCACGCGACCGGCCAAGTGTTTCCGACTGCGCGATCGTCCAAGAGTCAATGAAATGGAACTCCTTCTGCA
The DNA here is from genome assembly GCA_023338175.1 of Phytopythium delawarense. Classification (NCBI taxonomy): domain Eukaryota; phylum Oomycota; class Peronosporomycetes; order Pythiales; family Pythiaceae; genus Phytopythium; species Phytopythium delawarense. The sequence goes on along the minus strand of JAADYF010000875.1, from coordinate 10,832 downwards.
CCGCATCAGTTGTCATCCCTCCAAAGCGAGTTCAAAACCCAATCAACGCATATTCATCCACGCGAATCGTTCGGGGAGCGTTTCTCGTGGAGTTTCCGACCAAAGGTGATGGAGGGTCGCCGCACAGGTGTGCTGCTGCTTTGAGGGGGCACTCGCAGTCAGCGCCGCCTGCAATAGACCAGGATGAACAGATCGGAGGCACGGCCTGCGTCTCCAAGCGCTCATGTCGAGGGACCAGAGGCGTCGCAATCGCCACCGCAGCACGTACACTGCGTCGTGACGCTCGCGCACCGCCACGTCAAACTACGCGTCTCGGCGCTGGACACGGTCGGGAGCTTGGTGGAGCTCTCCAAGGTGAAGCTGCACGACAAGTATCCGTACGAGGAGTTTGCAGGCTCCGTCGTCGGCGTTCGCAGCGCGCGGCTAGACAGAGGCAAGTACGGCGTCAACGCTTCTCACTGCTCGCTTGACTGTTACTCATTGATCGTCGTCATACCCGCTCAGACCTGCATTTGAGCGCTTTGGTCAGCCAAGTTGTACACGAAGGCGACATCCTCGAGGCGAGGTCGTACACCGTTGCGGCGACGGGTGGACAGAGCCCACAGTCAGAGCTGTACGTTGTGGACGAGTTGGAATGAGCATCTTGCCCCACCACTCCACTCACGCTCGTTTGAATGCGAATCTTGGCAGCACCGCATCCAAGACTCTGCTCAACTCTCGGCTGCGGTCGTACGAGAGGAACATTGGCGTGTCGGCCAAGCTCGGATCGTTCACGGTGACCCCGCTACAGGCCGAGGGGTTGTCGACAGGCGCCAGCTTTCGGTCCCCGCGGATCTCTCTGACTGTGAGCTTGGCGCCATACGACCCCCAGACATTCATCCCTCCTGCCGCCGGTCCCGCCTTCGTCTGGACGGATGTCTCCGTGATGCTCAAGCACACTGACCCTACCAAGCGCGGCATTTACATCCTCATACGCGTGTTTGACGAGTCTGCTCTTGGGCGGAAGGCATGTGTTGGTATGTTGTTTCATCCGCCTTCGAGTTCATGGTATGATAGTGGAGCTAACCCCTTGGACTCGTGATCACCAGCTATGGCAGCGATCCCCCTCCAAGACGCGGTTAGCGCGCCTGGAGTGTCCAAGGTTTGCTGGGCCTCCATGGACCCCGTCGGCGACTCCATCAACCACATGCATGGCGGTCGTGTTCGCGTCGGCTTGAGCTTCCACCCGAAGGCAGTCCAAGGACCTACGATCCACCACCTCTTGAAAGACTTGCTCTCCGAGGCGCAGCAGTCTCCAGCCGTTCGAGACGTGCAGCGCCTGGGCGAGAACTCCGTCTCGGTATCCTCCTCTCGTGGGAAGCCGAAGAAGGGGAAGCTGTATGCGCTCCACCAAGAACCGAGCAAGCAAACTGTCAAGGGTCATCTCAGGCTTGTGCTGCGGTCGCTTCACCTGTGCAGTACTCGCTGCTCCAGCGTCCATGGTCACAGCGTAACGCAGCCCACAGACTTCCACCCGATCGTGCGGATCTCCTTTGCGGACTTCGTCCACGAGCTGCACCTCGACCTGCGCGACTGCAAGGACATCAACTTCGAACAGGAGTGGCCCGTGTACAGCTCGTACTCCCACGTCGAGATCGAGCTCCTCCGGAAGGCGTCAGTGGGTGGTGCAACGCACAAGCTGGTCGACGGTACGAGCGTCGCCCAGGTGTGCTCCATGTCGATGCCCTGTCACGGCATCCAGGTCCTCCGAGCGGCCGAGCTGACTGTCGACCCGCCTCGACCGCTGCTAGGACCGGGAGGAGCCTCACCTGAGAAGGGTTTCCACTGGATCTCGCTGCATCAAGAGGATGAAGAGTACGGCCTCGCGCAGGTGCTGGCGGAGTACACAGACGACTACTCTGTCATCCTTGACTCGACCGAGGGCCCGGATGTGTCGTTCATCCCAGCTGACGAGCGAGAGTTCGATCCCGCAGTCGTCCAGCGCAACATCGAGCGGCTAGACGAGCTTTTCCTGATCGTCAAGTCCGTCCAACTCTGGTGCGCCGAGACGATCGACTGGAAGTATCCCATGCGGACGGTGGCGGTCTGGAGCTTGATCACCTTTATGTGCCTTCACACGTCCGCTGGCGACCTCCCATTCTACATGATGAGCGCATTTGTGGCTTTCTTGGTCACCACACTGCTTCGGTTCCGGAGCGGGGGGGTGCACAAGACGTGGGCCGAAGAGCGTCCGAGCAGTTGTCGTCGTGGTCAGTTCCGACCTGCAGCCACACTGCGCTTCGTTCCTGTCTCGGCCAAGGGGCTGACGCCGTCCAACGGATCCCTGACGCCGCCTGACGCCTTTGTGCGCATCTTCTACGAGCCCAACTACAAGAACATCCCTGTCCAGCTGATCGCGCAGACCGAGTGCGCTCGGAAGAGCGACTCGCCGATCTGGGCACTCGCTCAGCCCGAGTCCAAGTCGGTCGAGACCTTCAGCGCCATGAACGCGCGCTGGCTCAAGGACAAAGTGCGCAACCTGAGCTCCTATGAGCAAGACGTGGTGATGCAGGAGGTCGTGCAGCCGTGGCCACGCCCGGACGGACACATCGACACGCATGCGTTCCGCTATCGTCTCCTCCAAGCCGCGCAGGTCAATTCGAGGACCAGCGCGGAGGAGTTGATCCCGTGGAACCAATCCCCCGGTGCGATCCGATTCGACGTCATGCAGGATAACGGCTCGTCCCCTCCTGTTCTTCTTGGTCGAGGACGTGTGGCGATCAAGACGCTAGTGAGTGACGAGAAGACCGGCGGGCCGCAGGGTGAACAGGAGCAGGTTCTGGTACTGGCGACACCTGTTCGTTCCTCGAGTAGCAGCCCTAGCACGAGACGTGGGTCCATGTATACGAACGTGACGAGCGAAGATGGAGCGCCGACGATCGTGATGCGGATGCAACTCGTGATTCGCGACCCCAAGGCACGAATCACGCTAACCGAGTCAGTAGAGAGCGAGGCGCTGTACAGCATCGTCGAGATGGAGCACGAGAAGGAGCTGTCGCTCGTCGCCAAGTATCACAAGGCTAAGGATGTGGCCAAGAACATTCAGCAGACACTCGGCCAGTTTTGCTCGACCATGGAGCGCGTCAAGAACCTGCTGCTGTGGGTTCACCCAGCTAAGACGCTGATGGTGCTCGCCATGGCGCTGACCGCGTGCGTTGGGCTTTGGTTTGTCCCCTTCCACTACTTGCTGGTGTTCTCGGTCGCCAAGAGGGTGAGCATCACTCGCTGAGTGCTGGTAACTGGTGTTCCCGTCCTCTGACCGCGTTGCATTGATGTCACCTGCTACAGTTCACGCAGAAGTTCCACAACATGATCGACACGGACGTGATCCGGCTGCAGAATTTCCTCTGCACCATCCCGAACGACCTCGAGATGCGCAAGGTGCGACGCTCATTCACATGCAGTTGATGCCAAGATCACACGACTAATGTCCGCATGCCAACGTCGGTAGATCTTCTACTGGCGGAACCAGGAGTTCCTGAAGTGCGCTGAGCACAAGGAGCTGAGCGAGAAGCTCCAAGCGGATTGGAGCGGCCACTTGTGGAAGAGCGACGGCATATTCCACTCGTGGAAGGTGAGGCGTTGTCGTCAGTGGTGAAGCTTTTGCAGCCTTGGCCTCAATTCTGAACATCAATGCCATAGGAGCGCTATTGCGTTGTGCGAGGCGGCCGTCTCGAGTATTGGGAGGTGCGTCATCACCGCTATCGGCATGTTATTGATCGCAGCGCTGTCTAACGTCCTGGGTCGTCATCGTTCTTCAGTCGGGAGGCGACGCCAAGGCCGGTGGCCCCCCGAAGGGCTGTATGGTGCTGTCCAACACGATCGGCGAGTGCTCCAAGACCGAGTCCTCGCAGATTCCGCATGACTGGTACCCGATCGTGCTGTACGACGTCTCCCGCCGGTACTTGTCCAGTGCTCCGCGTACGCTGTCGCTCGTGTTGGCACTCGAATCTGCTGGCGAGGAGATTGACTCTAAGCGTGCTTCCCTCTGTTGTCTCTTGCTCAGGCCGCCGAGTTCTGTGCGCGCACTCGAAGGAGGAGCGCGACAAGCTCATTCGGGTCGTTCGTGCGAGTGGAGAGGCCCTTCCTGTTCCACGGCTGTCGTTGGGCCGAGCGAGGCAGTAGATTTTCACAGTAGAGGACGAACAGAACACTCGCGAAACTTGGCCGGTGTCTGCTTCTTGACGCTCTCCTGTCGGTGGTGTGTGAACCGCCGGATGAGTTCGTCCTTGCGCTCGATCATCTTGTTCTGCGCGTCAATCTGTTTCCTGTGGCGTTTGTCATCGGGACGCATCAAGTTCGGCGTCAGAGCCCGATCACTCCCCTTCAGATGATCCATTGAGACTTCATCACGGCACGAACCTCATCAGGCGGATGCTGTCAACCACCCATCGCACCAGAGACGCGAGAAACGCGTCGATGAACGCCGTCAGAGGCAGTAGACTAGCGACAGCCTGGCCAACTTCCACCACCTCGACACGAATGCCAGTCTCAAGCGCGCCGAGATGTGATGCAATTTCGCTTTCCAACGCTGGTATGAAAGGGAGAATGCCTGTGACAACGCACCACAGCGTCAGCAAGATACGCGAGTCCGAGCGGGTTCAATGATCGCTTGAGACCATACCGATTTGGTCTCTCTCCACGGGCGATGAGGACTCCGGGTTCCATCCCGATCGGGGAGACTTGATCAGTGGCTTGAGCGGAGATCTGGATGCCTGAGTTTCTTCACTTGCCACTGTGCCAACCGAGTCGCGGAGGAATGGCAGCACAACTGGTCTGGATGGGAGTATCGGAAGGGAGCTCGCCGCCGCAATCATACGGGGTCCGCTAGCGCTCGAAGTCGCAATGCGAGGCTGCGACAGCTCCTCCGACGAGTTCGAGTGTGTCAAGCTCAAGTGAGAGGACTGGTACTTGTCATCCTCTCCACACGCCTCCCCTCCGATGCTGTCGATCCACTCCACGCCTTCAACTCCCTTTCGGAGCTGCATCAAGTAGCTCTGAAGCATGTTCCAGGTAGAAACCACAGCTTGGAGCGCTGTCCTTGAGTCGGCAGCGTACTGCTGATGAAGCTTCATCTCGATGCGCTCACGATACGCTCGATGAGCGTCCCGACGCTCCTGCTCCAGTACATCGACTCGCTGCTGTAGCGTCGTGCAGGTTGCCACCAAGTCGTCTCGTTCGCCAGCGATCCTAAGCGCCTCCGCCTTGATTTCGCTGACGTTCAACGCTCCACGCTCGAGCTCCTCTCGCTGGCGAGTGACCGTCACGTTCAGCGAGCGCACCGACTTCTCCAGCTTGGCGTTCTCCGCACGCAACAACTGCGTTTGCCGGTCGATCTCCACCTGAATATTGCGTCGCTCGACCTCAACGCGGTCTAGCTGCTTCCGGCAGAGCTCCTTCTCGGCCGCGACTTCGCGCTCGGCTGTCAGTAGCTCGCTGTACGCTTTTTCCCTCTCGCGCTCCGCCACACGCTGGCTCTGCGTGGCCAAGCCCTGGTCCAGATGAGCCTGCCGAGTGAGTTCTCGGGCGAGCTCGCGCTCTTTGATCGCTTCGTTGCGCATGGCCAGTGCCTCTTCCTCGCGCTCGTGGCTGGCGGCCACCTGCTGCTGCAAGTCGCTCGCGAACGCCTCGGCCGCCTTCCAGCTCGCGAGAGCATTCTCCCGCGCCATCTTCTCGCTCGCGAGCTGTTGTACGAGGTGTTCCGCGCGCACTTGATAAGCGTCGCGGGCCTTCGTCGCCTCCTCAATCTCCGCCTCAACGCGCTTGACGCGAGCCTGCAGCGCCTCGCACTGCGCGAGCACTTCGTCGTTGATGGTCTGCACCCGATCGCGCTCGACTCGCAGCGCCTCCCGCTCGTGGCGAGCCTGGCGGAGTGCAGAGGCCGCGTGCTCGAGCTCTCCGGCGCTCTCGTGGGCCTGACGCCGCGCCAGGTCTCGCTGCGCGACCGCCAAGTCGCGCTCCTGTTCGCACGAGTGCTTCCCGCCATAGTGCCGCAGCTGTTGCGCGAGGTCTGCGTGGCCCCAGTGCATGGCCAAGTCCATCGGTGTGTGTCCGCTCTATCAACAGGGAGGCGTCAGATCAGAGTCACCGGAGACCGGCATCAAGCTCACGGCGTCAGCGAACGCACCGTGTTGGCGGCGTTGAGCTCGGCCCCGCGGCGCACGAGCGCCTCCATGATGGCCGGCCGGTTCCAGAGCGCGGCCACGTGCAGTAGCGAGTTGCCTCCGCCGTCCGCCAGGCTCGCGACTTCGGCCCCGGCCTGCGCGAGCTCGTCGATCGCGTGCAGCAGGAACGCGTCCGTGTCGTCGGCGTCCCACGCGGCCTCGTCGTCGAACAGCGCCGTCACGCGCGCTTGGAGATCCCCGGACTCTGCATTCTCATCGTCCGAGGGCGTCGCCATGGCCGCAACCCGACTGGAGTGAACGCAGCAAGAGTGGCCGAGTCGTCAGCGTCTAAAATTACCCCGAGCGACTGCGAAGGCGAGGCAAAGCAGCGTATTAGTCGATTAAATGCATGGAGAGGCCGGCGGCCGTTCGCCTCCGCCGGCTCCGCTCTCCTCCTCCTGCCCATCCGCGCCGACGACTCAGTCGGCCTTGCGGTGGCCCGCGCTCGTGGTGAACTTGGCGTACAGCAGGCTGTCGCGGCCGACGTCCATGTTGCCCATGGCCACGACGGCCAGCAGCAGCGCGACCGCCAGCACCACCGACGTCCACAGCACGATCTGGTACTCGGCGATGTCCTGTGCAGTCAGCGGACTGGCCGTGCTGTTGCCGGCGGCCGTCGCGCTGCTGCCGTCTTCAGCCGCCAGGTTCAGCTCCTCCTCCTCCTCTTCGTCCTCTTCATCCTCGTCCTCCTCGTCCTCTTCGTCCTCCTCGCCGTCGCTCTCGTCGTCCGTGTCGTCCGTAGAGTCAAGCTGGCGGCGCGACTTGACCGCGGTCGCCGTCCCGTCCAGCGACTTGGGGTGGCGCTTGACCGCCACCACCTGCGCGCCGGCGAGTGGGTGCGCCGTCTGCAGCGCCGCCAGGAACTGCGTCACCTGCTCCGTCACGGCGGCGCGCGCCTGCTCCCGCTTGCTCTTGTCCAGCACCGACGGGTCGGAGAACGCCACGACGTACAGCGTGCGGCTGTCCTGGCCCAGCGCCTGCCGCAGCGCCAGCGCGTCCGCGAGCTGCGCCACGCCCGCCAGCTCGCGCGCGAACGCCACGTCCGCGCCGCTCTTATCGTCCAGGAACGCGAGCTTGTCCAGCTGGATCATCAGCGCGTCCGCATCCACGCGCTCGACGGCCGATGACGTCTGCATGACGTCCGCACAGCGCGCGGTGCTGCCGGCGCAGTAGAGCGCGTCGGTGTCGCGGAACTCGCCGGCCAGCCGCATCATCGCCTTCCCGTCGCCCTTCATCGAGCGCATGGGGAACAGCTTGTGGTACGCTTCCGCCTGGCCCAGCGCGGCGTTGACGGCGGCCGGCGCGCCGCGGTCTTCCGCCAGCACGAGCGCGTAGCCGTCGGCGTGCGCGAACAGGTCAGCCTGCACGGGCGAGAAGGCGCTGGCGGGCGGCTCGCGCGCATTGTTGGCGCGTGTGGTGGCCGTTGGGAGGCCCAGCGCGTCCATCGCGAGCTGCACGAGGCCCGCGGCCGAGAAGGAGGCGCCGTCCGCCGCCGACTCGTGCACCAGCTCGGCCTTCGCGCCGAAGACCATCACCTGCGCGTCCTCCGCCGCCGTCGGAGCGGCCGCCAGCGCCAGCAGCAGCGCCGCGGACGCCCACACGCCCGCCAGAGTCTTCATGTTGGCGTGTCGAGACCGGGGAGGCGCCTGCAGGGGGCCGGGAGCGCGCGAGAGAGCGGGGAAGTCGTGATCTTCGGGCCAAAGCGCCGCGCAATGAGCTTTTTGGTCGGTCGGCGGGCGGTTTTGTCGCGAGCGACTTACCGTGAGCGCGAGAAATATAAGGCCGGGAGGGGAAAGATTTCGGTATCAATACCGGTTTTTAAGGTATTCATACCGGGGTTTTGGCACAAACATTACAAATTGTGTTTGTCCCTTGGACGCGATGCGCAACCAATTGGACTTGTGGCCGACATGACGCAGCCGATGGAGCTGATCCCGGGGCCGACGCGCATGCTGCCGAACGTGCTGCAGGCGATGGGCGAAGCGCGCGGGTCGCCGGACGTGGAGGAGGCCTTCTGGGACGACTACCTGGACCTGGAGGCGCGTGTGCAGCGGCTGCTTGGCGCCTCCGACTCGTCCGTGGCCATCCAGTCGGGCGAGGCCATGCTGGGCCTCTGGGGCGCCATGAAGAGCGTGCTGCGGCCGGGCGACGCCGTCGTGTGCGCCTGCAACGGCGTCTTCGGCGACGGCTTTGCGTCCATGGCGCGTGCGCTGGGCGCCGACGTGCACGAGGTGCAGGGCGACTGGCGCGATGCCGTGGACCGCGACCGACTCGCGGTCGAGATCCGGCGCGTGGACCCGCGGCTCGTGACGCTCGTGCACTGCGAGACGCCTAGCGGCGTGCTCAACGCGCTCGAGGGCGTGGGCGAGGTGGTCGCCAAGCACGCGACGGACGGACTGCTCATGGTCGACTTTGTCTCGAGCGCCGTCGGCGCGCCGCTGCAGGTCGACGCGCTGGGCATTGACCTCGGGCTGCTGGGGCCGCACAAGGCGTTCTCGGGCCCGCCGGCGCTGGCCATCACGACCGTCAGCGACAAGGCCTGGCGCCGCGTCAACAGCGTCCAGTACGTGGGTTACGACGCGCTGCAGCCCTTCCACCGCGTGCAGTTCCAGACACCGCGCCTGATGCCGTACACGCACAACTGGCACGCCATCCGCGCCACCATGGCGGCCTGCGACAATGTCGAGCAGCAGCCGGGCGGCATCGTCGCCAGCATCGACAAGCACGCCGAGGTCGCGGCCTTCTGCCGCCAGCAGGTGCGCGACGAGCTCGGGCTCGAGCTGTTCCCCCGGACCGACGCAGTCGCGTCGCCCACGGTGACGGCCGTGTCGCTGCCCGACGGGTGCGACTGGCCCGCGCTGCAGAGTGAGCTGCGGCGCCAGCAACTGCACGTTGGCGGGTCGTACGGACGCCTGAGCGGCAAGGTGCTGCGTATCGGGCACATGGGCTCGCAGGCGGACAAGCCGCTGGTCGCCAAGGCCATCGGCGTGCTCGGTCGCGCGCTCAAGGCGCTGCGATGAAGATCGAGAGGGCGTTTGACGGCAGGCGGTGTGGGTTTCCAGTTTGACGGCACTGGACCAAGCTAACGTGCATCAATAGACTGTGTCGTCTCCAAGGCATTCATGGCTTCATTCAGCGTTAGCTGGTCCATCTCTAGTTAGGTTGTTGTGCTCACTTTTGCTCGGACACCAGCAGCAGCGGGTTGTCATGCTGCTCGGGCTTGAAATCGTAGTGGATGAGGCAAACCTGTACACCACATCTTCGTCAAAAGAACTACCACCGCCATCACATCCAACAGCACAGCCTCACCACTTCGGGCTCGTTCTCTGGCGCGCCAGTGATGCCGTAGGCCTCGAGCGTGTCCAGGTCGCTCAGCAGCTCGTTCGCCTCGGAGAAGTGGTCCTTGCACAGCTTCAGCTCCATGATCGGCCCATGGCGCTGCCGGATCTGCTGCTGCTCGCGGTGGTATCGATGCACAGGCGTCAGGCGAGAATCACCACTCAGCTTCCCACTCCAAGTTGGTATCGTACCTTGATGGCGAACAAGTGCGTCGTCGTCTTGGTGCGGATCTTGAAATTGAGGTAGCTCCAATTCAGCAGCTACATGAGGTGGACTTGCGTGTCAGTCGATGCAAGAGGACCACAGTGTTTGGTCTGATTCACTCACGCGCATGTCGAGCGTCACGTAGTGGTCGATCTCGGGTTCGAGCACGAGCGGCGGGGTGTTGTCAAAGGCCTTCGTGTTACTCGATCAAGCGAAGGGTCAGCCAAGCGGCAGGGATCGAAGTCATCATCAACGACGCCCTCGATCTCACCGAACTGTCGTCCGGCGCAGGTCCGGCATCTGCGGCGGCCTTGCTCTTGGCCTTCTTCTTGGGCGCCATGGTCGCAGTCAACCGGGCAAATTGTGATGCAACTCGCCTCGCCTCGAACCCTCATCAGGCTAAAAATAATCCCTCCTTCCTCCGCCTGATGCCTCCAGTTCCTCGTTTGGGCAAGATCATTGTGCGCCACAGCAACGTGTGCTGGCAGCATGATCCTGGTGGTGTGTGTTGAAGATCGAATCCAGCATCAAGTCAAATACAGTCAATGAAAAGCATGAGGCAACGAGTAGACTCGTTCAGTTTGGATCCTCGCGAGGGGAGGCAATGGGACTTAGGATTATCGCACACAATCCTAATGCCATGGTTGGCTGCCCACGAGACTCCTGATCGCGGCAGTGATTGCCGCGAACAGGCACTCCTAGGCGATAAGCATCACACTGATCTGGAAAACGCAGGCGGTCGGGGATGTCCTCGAAACTCACACTCGATGAGCAGCATCAGCATGTTGAGCGAAGCGTTCGCGTCTCGGTTCACAGGCGTACCATGACAGCCATTGGATCGACAATGGAGTACACTGTGGACTTTGACGGTTCGCTCGACGCCGTCTTTGCACATGCGCTTGCTGTACTGGTGGCGCATCTCGCCGCTGCACGCCGCGTGCAACTTGCTGGTCTTGAACTCGTCGATCGACACAACTCGACAGTACCGCTTCAGCTCGCGCTCCAGTCGCTTGACCGGGCCAGCGGGGCACCGCTTGATCAGACCGCCCGAGTCGGTGTTGCTCCAGTCCCCTAAACCAACGACTG
>JAADYF010000874.1:0-12376 GCA_023338175.1 Phytopythium delawarense | reverse complement strand
GGACGACGCGCTGCGCCACCGCCGCCGCCACCGCCTCCGCCACCGCGGCCGCGCGCGCGTCGTGCTCGCGCTTGGCCTCCTCCGCGCGCTCGTCCCGGTGCGCCACCAGCGGCGCCACGTACGTCGTCGAGGACGTCGAGGACGTCGAGGCAGTCGAGGACGCGAGCGCTTCCAGCGCCAGCGCCGCGGCCTCGACCGCCACACCGGCCTCCGCCACCAGCTGCTCCGCCAGCTGCCGCGTCTGCTGAGCGTCCGCGCGCGCCGCTGCCGCCAGTCGCGCGTACTTGGCCCAGTCCACCGCCGCCATCTTCACTGTCGATCTTTTTGCTGCTGCTTGCTGATTGGGAAATGAGCCAAGCTGTTGCTGTATTTTGTGCGCGCGTCGAGCCGCTTGGATGTGGTGTGCTCCACACCAAGTGACACTTCAAGACCATCAATCGCCCAGATTCGAAGAGGGAGATGGGTTATCGACCTTGTATACAGCATAAAACCGGTTCTGGCACAATGCAAGCAAGTCCTGGTCGGTATGCCGTTCGACAGTGCAGAGACTGTCTTTCTCGCGGTGACAGGTGCATACAAAACGCAAGTGATTCGCGCTGGACACTTTCGTAAAGGCCGGACCTCCTACCATCACGGCACCACCAAGCGCTGCCCTCCGCCTCCGTCTCCGCCCGACGCGCAGGCTCAGCGCGCGCACTCGTGACCCTCAGCGCCGCCGCAACCCCCAGCTACGCCCGCGGAAGGCCGCCCGCCACCATGCCGAGCGTGGCCGAGGCGCTGGCGTTCGCGCGCTTCGTCATCATCGCGCTGTCGGCCATCGCATCCAGCGTGGTCGCCACCATGCTGCACCGCAAGATGGATCTGTCGACGCCGTCGCCGTACCGGCACCCAGGCGGGCCTCCGCGCCGCCCCGGCCCGGCGCTACCCAAGCTCTTCTTCTCCGTCATGCTGACCGACTGGTTCTTCGGCTGCGCCGGTGCCATCAGCCTCTCCATGGAGCTCGTCATGGGCTACACGGCCAAGATGCGCAACGTGCTGGGCGTGACCGTCGAGGGCGTCTTCCAGGCGACGCTGGTCGCCACCATGCTATGGGGGCCCATCCTCTCGGTCTTCGTGCTCACTGACAAGCACGCGGCGCCCGCCGGGGCCACCACCAACGAAGCCAGCGGAGGCAACAAGCGCGAGCGGAGGCCGCGGCCCTTCCGCGTGCGGACAAGCTGGCTTGCGGCCTGGCTGGTTGCCAGCGTCTACGGCTTGCTCGCGTCCACTCACATCCAGGCCTACGTGCTCGACTGGCCGGGCAAGCACGCCGTCCGGACGACGCGGCTGATCTACCTGTCCACCGTGTACTGCGTGTCTCTGCTCATGGTCATCACCGCGCTGGTCGTCCTGTTGCAAAGGCGGCGGAGACTCTGGGGACACCACCAGCCGGCGCCGATCCGCTTCAGCTTCGCGACCAACACGACGAGCGAGCCGACGCCCATGCTCGCGCGGTCGCTCGCTGACAGCCACGTCAAGCAGGAGCAGGTGGTCGAGGCGAGGCGCTACGAGCTACACATGAAGATCGTGCAGTACATGCTGCTCGTCCTCTTCCTGGAGCTCCCCTACATGCTCTACCACTGGATGGGGTACTCGCAACTCTCCATCGAGTTCGCCGAGGTCGCCGACTGCCTGCTGTTCGCGATGCCACTCGTCAACACGATTGTGTTTGCGCGCTGGAAGGACGTCGGCGACAGTCGTGGACATCAATCCAACCGCGATCGCGATGATGACTCCAGCTCGACCATGATGCAGAGCACCGAAGGCCCCGGAGGGCATACGGCTCGCATCAATGGCAACGGCAGCGTCGGCGTATTCGGTGTGAGCTCGCGTCCTGGAGCGCAGGGCGTCTTTGGGCAAGGATCTCGCGTTGGTGGCGGGTTCGCTTCGTCCTACCGCTCGTTCTTCGGCAGCAGCAACAACAACGCAAACGCCTCTGGGGTTCGCGAGAAAGACACGGCGGCGCTCAAGGGAACGTTCATCGGCACAGGGCAAGACCAAGTGACGCTGGACGACCTCAATGGGCTCACCAACGTATCGTTCATCGCGGAAGGAGCGTCAGGAAGCGTCTTCAAGGCGCAGTGGCTGGGCATCGAGGTCGCCATGAAGATCATCAAGTTACCGAACACTGAGAGCAACGGGGTTGTCGACGCAGATTTGTATCGCACCATCATCCAGAACTCCGAGATGTCGTTCATCGACGAGGCATCGCTCTGCGCTCGCCTTCGTCACCCGAACATCACGCTGTTCATCCGCGCGGGCTTCTACGAGGGGAAGCTGGGCATTCTGACCGAGTACTGCGCGCGTGGGAGCCTCAAGGACGTGCTGAAGCGCCATTTCCCGCTGAGCTGGCGGCGCAAGGTCGCGCTGGCGCTCCACATCTCCAAGGGACTAACGTATCTTCATGCGCGGAACCCGACATATATTCACCGCGACCTGAAGGCGTCCAATATCCTCGTCACCGAGACATGGCAAGCCAAGCTCGCGGTGCGTTGATTGGTTTATGCTGCGTGCAGCCAGTGGCATCCTCCATCTAACTCGTGCTGTTTGTGCCACCATTCATGCAGGACTTTGGCATCTCCAAGGTTGCCAACATTGTGAGCCGTGTGCCGTTCAACGAGCGCGTGACGTTGCAGGGCCCGCCGTCGTCGGTCTCGGCAACGCAAAACCCGTCGCGAGCCGGGAGTATGATCGATGAGCTCACGTCGTTCGCGGGCACGTGGCGCTGGAACGCGCCGGAGATCCTGATGGATCCGCACAACTGCCGCTACAACCGCGCCACGGACATGTACTCGTTCGGCATGGTGCTGTGGGAGATCGCGTCGGACGGCGCGGTGCCGTTCAGCGACACGCGGTTCGACTTTGAAGTCCGCGAGAAGGTGCTCGTCGAGCAGCGGCCGCCCATCAACCCGGTGCAGCGCTGCCCCGACAAGTTTGCCGACCTCATCCGCCAGTGCTGGTCGCAGAACCCGCTCCACCGCCCATCGGCGCCGCATGCAGCCGAGGTCCTCAACCTGATTCTGGAGACGATGGAGTCCGACGCGAACGAGTTCGCGACGAGCGCGTCCATCTCGGCGTCCGAGTACACGAACAGCATCTTCTCGTCCCTGCGGGGAACGCAGGGTGACGACTCCCGTCCGAGCATCGGCGCGCGGCTGACCAACATGCTTCGCGGGCGGTTCTCCAACCGCAGCAGCGCCAAGAGCGCCGGCAGCACCGACGAGACCTTCCACAAGTTCTCGTCGCCAGCGTATGGAGACGCACGCGGCAGCTTGCGTGACAACTCGATCAACGAGCAGAACCCAAGCATCGACAACTTGGAAGGCAGCAGCTTCGGCGGCCCGATCTTGGGCAGCTCGGCGGCGGCGACCACCAACAGCCGGCGGTTCGTGCGGCTGTCGTCGCTCTCGGAATACGAGATGGGCCCGGGCCACCCGTCGGACATGTCGGCCGGCTACAGCATGAGCTCCGCAGGCGACGACAGCGCCGTGCCGTCGTTCCGCGACATGCGCATCGACGCCATGCTGGAGGAGTCGCCGGACGACAGCAACCTGGACCACGACGAGATCATGGACGTGGACCCGGACGAAGATATGTTCATGGACGTGAACGGCAAGTTCCACCGACTCTCGCAGGTCAAGCGGGCGAGCAGGTAATTTATCGGACGTGTGTGTGTGCATTTGCCCTGCATGAACCTCTCGTCGAAATATGAACCCACAGTTTTGGCTACAGTATTATCACCGAACGGAGGCGGCCATTGTGGCGTTGTGGGCACCGCTCGGTCGAGTCAAACTACTCTGGCGCCGTGCGCAGCGCACATGCATGCAGCAGGGGGATGTGGGGGATGCGGGCAGCATCAGTCATTTTAACAATCTATGCTGTTGGTCTCAGTGAAGCCGCTTGCTCAGCGGTTCTCAGAAACGAGGAATTCACTCTGCCGCCGCCCGCCCGAGAGCGAGCGACGCCAGCTTGAAGACATCACGCACTGCCCATCAGATACACACGCATGCGCTGCCGCAACAAGCGCTCAACACGGATGCCGCAAGGACGGAGGACGAGAAAGCAGAGAGCTGGAAGAATGGCGAATGAGCAAGGTCATTGTGGTGCGAGTGGCGTGGTGGCGCGGCAGTGACAATCACTGGTTGGGACGTCACAGGGGCTACTATACAAGCCATCAAATGCTTCGAATAATGATCTCTTAAAACCGGTATGCTACCGGGAAAATTTTCTTGTCAAAGGTAAAAACGTGATATACTCGATCTACCTTTATTGGTAAGTGCATCCGCTTGATGGCCACTCCGGTATGACCTGCAGCATTTGATACCCAATTGACCCGGCGAAGATGCTGCGGAAGTGGGCCGGGCGTGCGGCGACGCTCGTGCCGCTGGCGTCCGCGGGCGCCGCGGGCCTGTGCGAGCTGGCCGAGCGCGCGGACGACGCCGAGAAGCCCGCGCAGGCCAAGCGCCAGCTGCTCGCGCTGCGAACCGCGGCGACAGCAGCAGCAACGCGACCGGACGGCGAGCAGGAGCCGGCGCTGGAGCAAGCGCCAGAGGCGTGGCTGAACGCCGAGACGCCGCAGTTCCCGTACTTGCTGGCCGTCTCCGCCGGCGACGACCCACGCGCCGTGGTCGACGGGTGAGCGTCTCTGCAGCAGTCGCTGTGGCCTCGGCTCCGGCCTCGCTAACGTCTTCTTGGCACGGCAGCGTCCTCCACGGCGCGCTAGTGATCGGTACGCGTCCGTCTGTCCATTGTCGTGCTCGCTTCCGACGCACATTCACGCGGTTGCTAAATGTGTCCGGTGTCCAACGCAGGAGCGCGGGATCGGAGTGCCAGCGCCATGGCGACGCAGCTGATCGCCCCGCCGTCGGCGCTCGGACAGGCGGTGCGAAGGGTGACCGGCCGGTGGAAGGAGTTAAAGCTGGCGCTGCACGCCGCCGACATCCCGGACGCCTTCGACCCGCGCGTCAGGTGGTGACCGCCGCGCTGTTTGCTGCCACTGACGCTCACGTTCACTTACTCGCTCGTTTGTGTGCCGCTGCTCAGCGCGGACGACATCGCTCGGAGGGCCATCGTCTCGGCCCTCAAGCAGATCCGAGCGGGGGAGGAGCAGAAGAAGACTGGCGTTGACACGAGCGAGGGAGGCAGCGCACCGGCGCCAGAGGCGAGCGTCCGAGCGCGGCCGTTCGTGTTCGTGCTGGGAGATTTCGACGAGCTGGACGACAGGCTGGTCGAGAAGTGGCTGCAGTGGACCAACGAGGTCACTACGAGCGGGCTGGCGCACGTCGTGGCTCCCACGCGCAGGGCCGTGACGCCTGAGCGCGTGCAGTGGCTGCAAGAACGCCACCGCGCAGGCCACAAAGAGGGAGAGTTTGTCGCGATCCTGCTGCGCGTGGCCAAGGACGCGGTCGACCGGTCGACTGCCGAGGAGAAGGCGCACAGAGTCACGGTGCGGTGGCCTATTGCTCTCCCGAGTGCAAACTGGTGAGCATCTGGAGGCGTTCGACTCATTTCTCCATCTGGATGTTAATAGGCAGCGCTGGGGTTCGAGTTGCATGGCAGCTCGAGGGGTGAGAGCGGCCAAGCAGCCAGTGAAAGTGGAGACGACGAGGGTTCGCGTGACGACGAGGCAAAGATCATCGCGAGAGCGACTGGGAACTGGTGGGCAGACGTCAGCGACGTGTGTGCTCGTCTCGTACGCAGCGGACTGCCGGGCGTGACGGACAAAGAGGTACCAAGCGCCTGTTTCAACGACCTTACAGACCTCTCGACGTGTTCTGACGCTTGCTTCGACGACACAGGAACGACTGGCGATTATCCACGCTGCCTGCGACGAATTCATTGAGGATACCAGCGAGTTCCTCGCTTCTCAAGCACTGGGGCTCGATACGGACCTCGGAGCACTCCTCCGACTACGCGCGGCCACAAGCAGCGCCTCGTCACCCTCAAACGCCGAGAGTGACTCGATTGACCTCGCTTCAGCACAAGACCGCGCGTTGAGCTCGCTTGAGGCGTGGCGCTGCCTCGAGACCATGACGGGCCTTCAGAGCGCCGGTGGAGGCGGACGCGCGAGCGTCATGGGGTCCGTGCAGGAGCTCGTCACCCGGGGCGAACGACCGCCCAACTGCGTCCACCCGGTGGACGCGTTGCTGGCGTTCAACTCTCGCCCCGAGGGAGAGCGCAAGTTCCTGGCGTTGATCGACGACGGCGTGCTTCTCCTGCGGCCAAAGACGGACGTCGAAATCGGCGTCGTCCCGTGCGAGACCACGGCGCTGCTCTCTCCGTGCTGGGTTGAGGTCCGGCCGGCGGTCAAGAAGGCGTTCGAGAAGCTCTGGGTGCGTTGTTTCAGCCTTCTACGCCTGCTAGCGGACTTGACAGCTCACGCTGGTCTGTCCTCCTGCTCCCAGCGAAACGACGACTACTTCATGACTGTCCAAGCTCTCGAGCGACTGTCGACAACACTCCATGCACGTTCTCCTCCGCTTTTGAAGATGTATTCACGCCATTAACACGCCGCTGTCTGTTCGCAGCTGCGGGACGAAATCCACATATTCGAGCAGGAAATCAGCGACCGGCAGCGCGCACTCGACAACATGCAGGGCGAATTCAAGTTGCGCCAGTACGCGCTGCCCAAGCCCGAGCGAGCACAGCGCCAAGCCGAGGTGCGGTATCCCTGGATAATCTCCATCTTCGCTCGCAAGTTGGCTGTGCTGACCGCGAGATGTCCCGGCAGATCGCGCTCCTTCAGGTTGAGTTGGACGCCAAGCACGTCTACCTGGACAAGCTGCGCTCGCTCCTGAGTTAGCGCGCCACCAGCGAGAATATATCTGCGCCTGCCGCCGGCTCGCTCTTGAAAACCGCGTCCTGGCGCTCTCCGAGCTGCTGACCGATGGTCGCGCGCAGCTTCTCCATGATGACGGGGACTTGCTGGTTCGCAGCCAGCACGACCATGCAGCCACCCCAGCCGGCTCCGGTGAGGCGAGCTCCGAGCGCGCCGTGCTCCATCGCGGTCGCGACCAGTGCGTCCAGCTCGTCGCAGCTGCATTCGTACAGGAGCTGACAGCTGCGGTGGCTGTCGAGCATCAGGCGTCCGAGCTCTGCAAACGTGGCGGCTCGGGCCTTCTCGTTTGGGTCAGTTGCATCCGGTAATGCCGAGCACAGCGTCTTGAACTGCTCCACGCGGTCGGCCTCCGACCAAACGTGGCGCGCGCGCTGATGGAGCTGGAGCGTCAGCCCCGCTGAGACTGCGGACAGGACGCGCTGTCGGGAGGTGCAAAGTTGTCAGCACGAGTGGAAGAGGCTCGCAATGCAGGCACGGCGCAGCGTACCTCGGCACCGGCTTTCATGTCGGATCCCTCGAAGAATGCGGCCACACTGCCTCCGAGGCAGTCGGGCCCTTCCAGCTGCGATAGGGAGTACTCGCTCAGCTGGCAGCACTCGATGGCCATCTCCTGCAGCTCTCGGAAGCTCACGGCCGACCCGCGCGCCTGGGCGAGTCCCTCCTGCACGTCTGCCAGCCTCTCGAGCTATGCGTAAGACAGCGAACAGTAAGTCGAACGCCTGTGAGGCATCAGCACTTTGTGGCGCGCACCTGCTGCCACTCGTCCAGGCCCATCTTCTTCCCGATGAGCTTGGCGGCGAGCGCGCACTCAACCACGCGCTTGTTGTACCGCGTGGCGGCGTCCACAGCCTTCTGGGCCACCACGCCGCTGTTGGCCACCACGAACGCGTATCCGCCGAGGTCCTCGCCCGCTCCAACCGTCGCGTCCATGCCGTGGATCTTTACCGGCTGAGCGGTCAGCTCGGGCCGGAACGAGATGTAGAGCGCGTGTCCTCTCTGCCCGAGACACGAGATGGCCTGGTCCATGCCGCCGCCCATGGTGCCCACGTGGCCCTCGGCTCGGCGGCAAAGCTCCGCCATCTCGACTCTGCTGGGCATCTCGAAGCCCGGCACGCAGCAGTCCGCGATCGCATACGTCGCCGCGATGGCCGACGCCACGACGAGCGCGCTCGAGCTCGAGAGCCCGCACGCCGGCGGGACGCCTCCGTCGACCATGAGCCACAGCGTCACCTCAACCGGCTGCGCGCTCGGGTCCGACGTCGACAGAGCCTGCGCGAGGACAGACCGCGCCACCAGCAGTCCGCAGGCGACGTAGTTGGCCCAGGCCTGCCGCCCGCTCCGCAGCTCCGGCGCGGCGTCGCCCGCCCCCATCGTCACGACAAGCTCGTCCGCCGGGTACTCGGCCTCGTCGACGCTCGCCAGCTGCACCCGCAGCCGCACCGCCTGACCGCCGTTTTGGGCGTGTCCGCTACCCCTGGAGGCCGCGAAGGCCGCGCACACGGCCTGCTCGATCGCCATGGGCAGCACCGCGTAGCCCTCGTAGTCGACGTGCTCCCCGATCAGGTTGACGCGTCCCGGAGCGCGCGCGACCCCCTCCGCCGCGCGCCCGAACCGCTCATGGAAGCGCCCGGCCAGCTCTTGCCAGCGGCCGAACGCTTCGTCCCCCGCCGCTCCCCCCGCCGCGTCGACCGCCACGAACGCCATCGCCGCCTCGAGGATCCGATTGTCACGATGAGCGTCCCCGATTCTGCCGCGGTTGAAGCGCATGGCATCACCTCGACGTTCCATATTTTGACGCGTTATTCACTGTATACAACGTGTAACATACATTGAAATTGATTAGCATCAGTTAATTGTTCAATAACGCCGAGAAATGTGCGGCAGGCATCACGTCAACTGGTGCGCGTATCAATCGCGCCGTCGTCCATGGTCTTCGGCCGCTGGCGGTGACTCTCTCGCTGCCTCTGCGAGCCTCCCGGGCGCCCCGCGATCGCCCCAGTCTGGGGATAGCAGCCTCTCCACGTGGCTGAGACCCTCCGCCATGGCTCTGCCTGCGTCCGCGGCGCCGCGCGTGCTGGTGGTCGGCGGCGGGCCAGTCGGCATGGCCGCGGGCTTCCTGCTCGAGCGCCTGTACAACGTGCCCGCGCGCGTGGTGGAGCGCCAGGCGCGGCCCACGGCGCACCCGCAGGCGCACTTCCTCAACCTGCGCTCCATGGAGCTGCTCTACGCCTCCATGCCGGCCTTCCACGACCGCCTGCTCCATCACGCGGCCCCCAGCCACCTCGTGCGTCTCTCTCTCTCTCTCTCCTCTCTCTGTCTGTTGGCCATGACGACGGCTGACGAGTGCGTGGTGTCCGCAGTGGCGCGACTACATCTACTGCACGGGCGGCGGCAAGAGCCGCGAGTTCGCGCGCGTCGACCAGTTCGGCCCCTGTACGTCCGCCTCCTTCGCACACACTCCGGCCGCCGACTGACCGACCGGCCGACTGGTGCAGGCATCCCGCGCGACCCGAGCACCGCGCTGGAGGACCACGACGCTCTGCGGCGGTCGCTCGCGGCGCTGTCGCCCACGCAGTTCCTTCACTTCCCGCAGAACCAGTTCGAGGACATGCTGGACGCCTTCGTGGCAGAAAACGGCGTGCACGTCGACCGGGGCGTCGAGCTCATCGGGCTGCAGGCCGGCGCGAGCAGCAGCAGCCCCACGCGCGTCTCGCTCCGCCACCTGTGAGCGTGCATTGCCCCTCAGAGTCGTGGACGTGCTGAGCTGACGTGTAACTGACTGCTGCGAGCAGCGCCTCGAACGACGTGGAGCACGCCGAGTTCGACTACGTGGTCGCCGCCGACGGCGCGCACAGTGCGGTGCGCCAGCTGTGCGGCATCGACATGGCCGGCGCGCTCAACCTGCAGACGATCGCCAACGTGCACTTCACGAGCCGCTCGCTGTCCGCGGCCGCGCGCGAGAACCCGGCCATGCTCTACTTCGTGGTGCGTGAGGGTGGCGGCGCGTGGCGATGACGCGTTGGTGGCAGCTCTGACGCCTCCCTCGGCCTGTGCCTGTATCTGCGCAGTTCAACCAGGACGTGATCGGCGTGTTGATCGCGCACGACCTCAACAAGGGCGAGTGGGTGTTCCAGATCCCCTTCTTCCCGCCGCAGGAGTCGCTCGAGGCGGACTTCGCCGAGGCGCAGTGCAAGGCGGTCGTGGCCAAGATCCTGCCCCGAGGCAGCGTGCCCGCGGAGGACGACGTGTCCATCCTGTCGGTCGGCCAGTGGCGCATGGGTGCGCGCGTGGCCAAGCAGTACGACGTGCACAACCGCGTGTTCCTCGTCGGCGACGCGGCGCACCAGTTCCCGCCCGCCGGCGGTTTCGGCATGAACACGGGGCTCCAGGACGCGCATAACCTGGCTTGGAAGCTCGCGCTGACCATCCAGAACGAGCACCAAGGCGAAGACGCAAACCAAGCGGGCGCGAGCCATGCAGACGCCACGCTGCTGGACTCGTACCAGCGCGAGCGCCAGCTCGTGGCCAAGATCAACACGCAGTTCGCGCTGCGCAACGTGGAGCGCACCATGAAGATCCCGACGGCGCTCAACGTGTCGCACAACAACGCCAAGCTGCTGGCCACGCTCGTCAACTCGGCGCCGCTCAAGTTCCTGCCGCTGGGTGCCCAGCGAGAGTTCGTGCAGCGTATCATGACGCTGGGCAAGCTGCCGCTGGGCATGCTCGACGCCGACGACAGCGCGCTGGGTGCGCACATGCGCGGCAAGGTGCAGGAGATCGTGGCCCACCGCCGCGGCCTGGGCATGATGTTCTACCACTTCGACCTCGGCTTCTCGTACGACATGACGGCGTGGGCCGCGCAAGCCAAGCAGCTCATGCAGGAGCCGGCGCTGGACCAAGCCGCGCTGTTCCGCACCGCAGTCTCGACGGCTCGTGACGGCGCCGCGGACATGGTCTTCTCGCCGGCGTTCCGCGAGGGCGTGCGCTTCCCGCACTTCTGGCTCGAGGACCCGAGCGACGGCGCGCGGCTGTCGACGCTGGACCTGGTGGGCCGCGCCACGGCACACCGCGACAACGCAGACAGGAGCGTCCAGTACGTGCTCGTCGCGGATGCGACTGGCGGAGACGCCAGCGAGCTGCGCGCGCGCCTGCCGGCGGAGATCCAGTCCAAGAACGTCTCGCTCGTGCTCCTGACGACAGGGGAGAGCGAGGCAGTGGCGCCGACGCCCACCGAGCAGTTCCGCAGCATGCTCTCGTATCGCGTGGCGGGCGACAAGGACAGCAGTGACGCCTGGCGACGCTTTCTACTCGCGAACGAGGCCGCGCTGGTTCGCCCCGACGGCCACGTGTCGACACTGTGGCCTCGCACCTCGTAGCGCCACCCCGCGTCCACCCAATGCAGCGAGCTAGAACCCGAATACAACCGTCGAGCGACCACCGCGCGCATGCAACGCAACCACCAACGTGTTGAACACCCGCATACTTGAGCTTAAGGTCGCCATCGCGCAGCAACGCCCGCATCCCCCAGCCGTTCCGCTTGGGCACGGACTCGTCCGAGTGCTTCCAGGACCAGAAGGCCCACCCGCCGCGCGCGAGACGGTTGAACACGTCCAACTGGCGCTGGCCGAACATGCGAAAGCTGCGCGTGTCGTCGATCAGCTCGTTGGTGCCGTTGGGTCCGCCCATGGACCACTCGCCGATGAACAGCGGCGGACGAGTGGTCGGCGCCGTCGCCGGCCCAAGCGTGTTGTTCCAGTAGTTGCCGACAGCATTGATCACTTGGCTCGCGTTGAGGCCTTCATACCCCCAGACGAAGTACGAGTGCAGCTCGTGCCAGACGTTCGAGTACTTGGGCGTGTCCAGCAGACCGTTCAAGTGCGCGGCGTCCTGCTCGGTCAAGAACGGGGACACGGCCACGATGCAGTCGCTGCTCTTGCTGCGCACTCGTTCGTACGCGTCCCTGTAGAACTGATCGAGGACACCGTAGTCCGTCGGCCGCGCCGGCTCGTTCATAACGTTCAGGCCCAAGAAGGCCGCGCTGTTCTGGTACCGGCCAGCCAGGAACTCGACGACATACAGCGAGCTCTCGACGTTGGCAGGCAGCGCGCTCCAGCTCACAGCCTTCTCGCCGGGTGGCGCGCTGTGCTCGTACCAGTTCTGACTGCCTTGGTGCGCGTGGAGACTAAGCATGACAGCCACGTTGTACTTGACAGCCCAGAGGTTGACCAGCATGTCCAAGTACTTGAGCGACCCGCGCGCGTACCGGTCGATCTGGCTCGAGAAGCACGCCGGCAGCGTCTCCACCGCGTCGCGGACAACCCAGTAGCCCACGGGCACGCGCACGGCGTTGAGTCCCGCGGCGGCGATGTCGCGGATGTCGTCCTCGCGGATCCACGTGTCGCGGTGAAGCTCGAAGGCCGCCGTGCCTGTCGCGTTGCCGAGGAATTCCATGACTACGTACTCGCCCTGCTCCGCGGTCTGGGGGGGGGGGGGGGGGGG
>JAADYF010000873.1:0-12402 GCA_023338175.1 Phytopythium delawarense | reverse complement strand
GCGCGCCACTCGGCCGCGGCGTGCGCCATGAACCGCACGACGAGATCGGCCACAGGCGGCTCGGTCTGCTCTCGATCTCCAGTCTTGTCGCCGAAGGGCGGGTTGCCGACGGCGACGACCGTCCTGTGGCGAGTCGAGACGGCCGCGTCGGTCCGCTTGGACGCCAGGAAGTCGCCGGCAACGAGGTGCGTCAATGGAGATTGCTCCGTGTCGGACACGGCACTGCGCCACAAGGACGCGTCGATCTCGTACCCGACGACATGACGCGCACCTGCGTCGACCAGAGCCCGTACAATACGTCCGTCGCCGAAGGACGGCTCGAGGAACACGACGTCGTCCAGTGAGACGCCGTCCTCGCCTCCGACGCGGGTCATTGCAGTTTCCACCAGTTCCTCGACGAGCGGCTGGGTGGTGAAGTACTGCTGCAAATCCTTGGCGGATTGAACAACGGCACGCTCGGCGCGTCGTCGCTCTTGTGCTTGAGCGTACAACTCGTCGTCCAGGAACTCGCGCCGCTCGTCGGCTGCCAGCGACGCCAGCGCGGCGTTGATCCACAGCTCGCACGCCGCCACGTTCTTCTGCAGCTCCAGCCGCCATCCAGTCGCAGGGTCGTCTCGGACCCACGACATCTCCATGAGCTTGCGCAGCTTCTTCGTCGGCAGCCGCGGCATCGAGCGGTCAGTGCGCCGATGAAGCACGCGGTCCCATCGGCGCAGGTCGTTCAGGTCGCGCTGGAGCCAGGCAGAGGACTGTTTCAGCCCCCGCGTGGAATCCACCGAGTCAGCCAAGCGTACGTCAGCCACCGGATCGCTCTCGCGCAGCAGCAGCCGCTCGGTGGCCGCGTCAAAGCCGACCAGAGCGAGCATGGCGCTGTCCTCGCTGCCTTCCATCTGAAAATAGCAATCACATCGTGATCATTGGATAACATTTGGATTCTTGATTGAGACAGCGAATCATCGTTCAGTATAAGTGCGAATCGCCAAATGGAGCCGTAAATGAGACGCTAACGACATCATGGCATGCATGTGGCTTTCTCCGCTGCTACCTTCGCTACGCCACGACGACGCGGTGTCAATCCATGCTGGCACCGTCGCCTCTAAGGCTTTATAGCGTCGTTAGTCTAACCGATGGAGCGACTCAAAGCTGCGCCTGTCACGGCAGTCAATCGGCCGACGCGGCTGGTGCAGTGGCTTCTCCTGCCGCTGCCGCCTCCTCACCACCAGCCTTGGAGCTCAGAAGCACGGAGCAGTACGCGCGTACGCCCACCTTTCCGCTTCCCAGCACCAGGTCTCTCCTCTATGGATCCACAGACCACCGCGTCAGACTCGTGAACCCTGAAGCCTGAAGCATTTCCATCGCCACACCTCGTTGAGCGCGCTGATCTCTCGCTTGGCCTCTCGTTGCAGCTTCTGCAGCTCCCGCAGACACTTTTCCTGCTGCTTCTGGGCCTCCGACGCAAAGCTGGGCTGCGCCTTGCGGTGGTAGCTGCGTCCGACCATCGATTGACGCCTGTCAGAGCCATGTGAACCAACTTCAACACCAGCCAGCGAGCGACAGATACGCACTGCTTCTGGTAGGTTTCCTCGCCACCAACGAGACACTCAGCCGATGGTGAGGTCCGCAGCAAGAAGTAGGGCTTCTTGATGCTCTTGCTGGGTGACTTGAAGTAGTCCTTCATGAGCGGGCTGAGCTGCGCAGCGTTGAAGAGCGCGCGCGGCTGATGGCGTCGCGGGGCCATCCGCTGCTGCATTGATCCATCCACAGCCATGGCTCGGACGTCAATCGACATGAGAAGACACTTTCAGCCATTTTCGATCGCGTTTACCTGCGGGGATTGACTTCCAGGCGTCCGCCCGCCGTGGTCCTCGAGGATCTTGTCGATCGTGTTGTCTGTCTGCGCCTGCCGCCCGATGCATGACGCCTCGCTCGCTGACTTGCGCAACTGCAGTCGCGAGCCGTGGGGGTCATCCGTGTCAGGGGATAGAAGAAGCGTCAACGAAGAGGACGAAGAGGAGCCACCACCGCTGAGTGGTGGGAGCAGCGAGAGGTCGGACATCTCGGGCGCCGTCGATGGCTTCATGCCGAGCAACTTGACCTTCCCAATGGCTTCGTCTAGCACCTCGTCAGGGAACAGCTCGCGGCGCATGGCCTGGACCGACGTAGGGCACAGCTTGAGTCCCAACAGCAGCTGGCACACGAACAGGTAGACCTGGAGGCACATCACGGTCGTGAGCAGGAGTCCAACCTCCAGTGCCTTCTTTGCCGCTCACCTTGCTCTTGAAGTCGGTCGAGTAGAGGTGGCGCGATCCCGGGAAGACGTAGTGAAAGGCCCAGCAGACGCCGCTCGCGAGCGCGTACGGATACATGCGGAAGAGGAAGTCGAGGTTGCTGGGTAGCGACGCGAGTACCTTGATGTAGCGACTGCTGATGGCTTCGACGAGCGCATGCTGCTGCTCGATCGCTTGCTGCCGAGGTGTAATACCCGATCAGTCAAACGTCAGCTCCGATGCGAGTGATAGCGCACTAGAGACGCACCCGCTGGTGAAAGTGGCAGAAGACAAGCCAAAAGAGGTCCTCGAAGAGCGCGCTCGAGAGCTCCGACAGCGCGAAGCGCTTGAACGCCTTCCGCCCGTGGCTGATGTGCATGCGCTCGAACGTGTAGAGCAGCAGCAGCCGCGTGTTGACGTAGATGCCCCCGCTGCCTCCTCGGTCCGGGTCGCTGCCGCTGTGATTCGAGTACGTGTAGCCGTCGACGGAGCGCGTGATGTGGCCCTCGATGCTCGCCTGCAGTTGCTTCTCCATCTGAATGCGTAGGTTGCGGCGGTGCTCTCCCTTGTGCAACTCCATTTTCTTCTTCTTGATCGCCAGAGCTTGCTATCCGATAGTCACGCACCCCACGCTAGTCAGACACCTCCACGATGGACATCAACGACTCCTGCGTTGGTGACTCGGATCGCACCGTGCGCGAGCGCGTCTTGTCGTCCGGACCAAAGAGCCTCTCCATCATGGCTTGGCTGCTCGCGCTGGTGCTCGTTGCTCCTGCGCGCGCCTTGGCCGCCGCGCCGCCCGCGCGGATCTCGTATGGGTCCTGCAAGCCCGGCACGAGCTTCGAGCAGTACGCAGAGTGCACGCGCAGGTCGCACTCCAGCCCGAGCTTCCGGTTGTTGGCTGGCAAGGTGTTGTCATTGATACTGATGCGTTGGTCCTGGCGTGAGCAGCGTCCAGACGTACCCATGACTTGCAGCGCATTGAGCCGCGCAGACACGATGCCGATCATCTGCGCCGTCAACGCCTCCTTCTGGTTGAGCGACTGCCTCGCCTCGGCTGCTTCCTCGCCCATCCGGGGCACCGCATTCGGCTGTGCCATCGCAAATCTGCCGGGAAAGTGATGATAGGACCACCGATTGCAAGAAGGAGCAACGACGGCGATCAGGACGCAGGAGGATTGGAGATGTTGGTGGCTATTTATATCAGTTGATGCGCTTCTCTTCTCATGATCAATGCAGCCACTCAAACTTGAACGTGTAGTCGAAGCCGTAGTGCTGAAGCGGAGGCTGGGCATTGTAAAGCACGAAGAAAATGAGCTTCATCTGGACGCCACCCCATTGCTTCTCCAACACAAACGCTAACTGCGCGAGTCCCGGGAGGCAGAACTTGCGCTTGAGCACTGCGTGAAGTGTCAACAGCGACAGCAACTCCATTGATGCGTACAAGAGGACGTTGGTGAGCGTGGAACGAAGCTGCTCGTCAGACATGCTAGCCACGTGCGGGAAGTACTGCCGGTTGGGGAGGTGGTAGACGGCGGACAGGTACGCAGCTGAATAAAATTCACCATCAGTTAGACCGAGAGGCTTTCAGTCATATGGCGCAGCATTCTCACCGTAGATTACAGGGACGATCACCTCGACGTAGTTGAGCAGCATCAGGAACTCGGAGACATAGAGCAGTCGTTGCACTGCGTCCACGCTGCCGCTGTCGATGCTCGGAGAGGATCGCGTGCGGCTCGAGTCAGGGGCAGGCTGGACACGAACTCGTCCGATTGAAGCTCCCGGCAGGACTGCGTACGATTTCGGCTTGGACTTGCTCGCTGCGAGCAGGAGGTGGTCGATTGAGGCAGGTCTTGTTGTGCTCATACCGTCGGCACTGGAGCTTCTCCTGAGAAACCCACTGCTCGGAGCCTGGAGCTTGCTGCCTACCAGGACTGTGGCTGCCTTGTCCAGAAACGATTTCTGCCTGACTGCTCTCGCTGTGAATATGCCGGAACGCGGTCCAGTCTGGGTTTCCTTGACAAAGTCGATCTCTTTTGCGATGCTCTTGACGTCAAGCAGTGACGCAGTGGACTGCGCAACGTCAATCGCCATCAGACATGCCGTGGTCACCAACGACGGCGTGATCTGCATGCAATACATCATGAAGAGAGCGTTGAAGACTTCAACGTTGAGCACGACGACCTCCGGTAGCTCGTCTTGTAGGTGGGTGACTGAGTGGTTGAACAGCACGCGCATGACGAGCTTGATGATAGGCAAGAAGAACGCGAGCGCGGCCCGTCCAGTGCGAGACAGCAAGCTGTAGCCAAAGTAGTAGACCGGGTAAATGGACACGAGGACAATCTGGCACAGCCAGACAATGACCGCACCCTTGATCGTCTGCCTCAGCTCACCCATATGCTGCCGAACGGAGCTCCCCCAGAGAACTCCCATCGCCATGAACTCGAACCCAATCCATACAGGAGACATGAGGATGATTGAAAACGGAACCGGAAATCCCCACGCACAGCCTGTGGCGTAGATAGCGCTGACGGTGGCGAATCCGACGATCACCGACTGCACGGCGTTTATCGTTGGGGAAGATGGTAGAGTCGGGAGGTAGTGGCTGAACTGGTAGAAGATGAGGAACGAGAAGACGGTGAGCATGACGAACCCGCGGCCGTGCACCGCCAAGTTGGCACGCGCTCCTTCATACGGCGAGTCCAGCGGGATCATCTCTTGCAACACCGCAATCACCACGCACGGCGCGGGTGTGAGCGCGAGGACGGCGACGCGGCGCCAGATGGTCGTTTCTCGATGGTACCTGGCAAGCGCAATCACCCGCTGGGGTGAATACTTGCCCTGTGTCTCCACGCGCAGAGTATCAAGCAGTTTCTGCAGTTGCTCCCGCCACCGCGATAGCATTGTCTTGAGGTCTTCTCGATCCACTGAAATGAACGGGAGCTCTTGTTCAGCGAACTCGACTGTGTCTCCCTGGAGGAGAACGCCAAGATGAGACACAGCAAGCGTAGTCAAGAATAGCTCGAAGCTTCAAGCGGGGACACATCGAGTCGTTCGTCTCACACAGGGACCACCTGTCACGACATTCACTTGAAAAGCGGCGAGTAAAAGTACTGCGTGGCGCCGATCTGCACTTGCGGCGCGTCGCGGTAGAGCCGCCGGTGGAGGTGTCGGCACACGACGTTGGTTGGATCGTGGCGCATCCGCTCCCACTCGGACTCTTCGTCCAGGAAGCGGTCACGGTAGACTGCGAGACCGCGCATGTGCTTGCTCACACGGTGGCGAATGTCGGCGCAACGGACCAGCAGCTCGTGCGAACTCACTGCAGCCAACGGGTCTAAAGCCGCTTTCTCGACCGTCGTGATGTCTCGGAATACCGGGGCTGACGCAGACGCTGATAGAGGTCGCTGGGTATCTTGCTTGTAGCTAACAGAAGCGTGCGCGGCTCTCTCGGGATCGTCGCTGGCTCTGAGCTTTTGTGCGTCGCTACTAGATGAGCGACCGCTTGATGGCTGGGTCTCTTGGCGCTGTTGTTGTTTGTCTCTCTCCTGCTTGGCTCTCTCTTGCTTGGCTCGCCAGTTGCGCACCTGCCAGGGAGACTTCTACATCAAATAGATACATGTAAGAGATCTCGTCTGCTAGCATAGCAGCTGCTACAGTCATGAAAGGTCTCACCAGTGAACGATAGCGAGACCCAGCTTCGTGAACTCCAGTTGGATCATCGGGCCGGTGACCCTGTCGGATCCGCTCCAAGCGGTGGCGATGCGTAGCTTGATCCAGAGTGACGCGCTCTTCCTCAATCACTTTGGCGTCCGCGTCGATAAGCGCCTGGATCATCCGCCGCTGTTGTTTATGGTCTACGAGCGAACTGGCGAGGTCGACAGCGTTTTGAAGCTTCGTCTTGCTCAGCGATGCCTCCACCGACGCTGCGTCGGATGGGCCCACTTCGTGGTGATGTTGTCCATGTACTCCTTGACTCTTCTTGAGTGTCTCCCTGGTGGATTGCCTTGCGGGTTTAGACGCGTGGGGTGTGCTATGTAGCAGTTGAGTGGTCGTCAAGTGCTGGTCCATGTGCTCCGCCAAAAAGAAATCGGCCACCGCTGAGAGGAAGACGGCAAATAGCAGGACGTGGTGAGTTCATCAGCATAGTTATCATATGAAGCCGTGATCAGAGTGGACAACGAACACGACTGGATCTTGGTCTCGCCGTTGACAACCACGCGCTTCTTCTGGAACGCCATCACTCGCTACGGCATCCACGCGCGGGTTGTTAGTCCTGCCGCCACTCACTCCCCATGGAAACCTCTTTTGAGCAGTTGTTACCTCAAACGTCTCTCGCTCCTTCTCCTGGTTGAACTTGGAGTTCAGGGTATCAGCCAACGCGGCAGCTCGCTCGGACATCGCGACGTCTGACTGGCGAGTGACTACCGAGGACCCATTGTGTGGCGCGAGCAGATCGACAGCGCGGACTGTGAGGCGCCGAGAGCGCTCGCACTGCACGACACAGTCGACGAACGGCGCGGAGGCAAAGAAGTGGTCATCGCGCTCCAGCAGTTCGCCGGTCTGTTTGCTCTTGGCTCGTACATAGTGGCGGTCCTCGCTTCCCAACGTGTCGAACGTGCTCACGGGATAGTTCCACGGCTCCACATCGTCCTTTTCCTCGCGACACAGCTTGACCTCCCTCCCGTCGCTCGCCTCATGCGTTGATAGAGGAGAAGATGCCGCATCGAAGGCTGTATCATCGCTCGTCTTGGCTGTCTGGAAGCTCGGTCGGAAGATCTGACGCAGTACAGCGACCTCTTCAGGGTCACCGTCCATGTTTTCGACTGGATGGCAGCGCTCAGCTCCGTTTCCATTGCCGCTAGCGTCGACTGCACGTTCATCACCGTCGTCATCATCTTCGGCATCCACGATATTGCCGGTTGTGACATCGATCTGGAACCGTTGGGGTATTTGAGGCGCCGGGATCGTCGTTTCCCGTGCGTTGCTGGCCGCCTACGCACACAATCAAAGGGTTAGCCCGTCATGCATATCTTCGCGATAACACCCGGGCACGTACAATCTGCCGCATGGTCATGCGGCTGCCGTCAAAGTGGCGATCTGGCGGCTTCTCTTGCTTCGCACCGTTCGGCTTCGTCGACATGGTCATCATCATCATGAGTTTCGTCTTCGTGTCTGTCCCCTCCGCTGTCTTTGACGCTCGCTGTCGCTTGTCATCCTCTCCTTCGTCCATTCGCTGCTGCTTCGACGGTCGGAAGTACTGGATCGGTGCGCCACGCTCGGCCTCCACTTCCTTCAGCTCACGGTCCGTGACCCACTCATCGTTGAGCTTGAGCAGCATTGGGAACCCATGGCGGCGCGGCAGCTTGGACCTGTACTTCATGCTCGTCCCGCCTGCTCTGCTCACGCTTTCGTCCGCATGCTTCAGCGCCGTGTCGTGGAAGTCCATGAGAAGCAACTCGTCGTCGCAGCCGGGAGCATTGAACAGCGCCTCCAGCAAGTACACGCGGTTGTTCTGAAGGCGGAGCGGGTTGCGTCGGACATCGAGCTCTCGCAGCCTCGGGGCTCGGGACAGGGCGAGCACGTCCTCGAACACGAAGAGCAGGTTGTCCTGCAGCAGCAACACCTCGACACGCGGCAGTTCGCTTGCGACCAGCGCGCCAGGGAAGCGCGTGAGCTGGTTCGTCGACATGTCAACGCGCACGACGTTGCGCAGCG
Source organism: Phytopythium delawarense (assembly GCA_023338175.1). Lineage (NCBI taxonomy): Eukaryota > Oomycota > Peronosporomycetes > Pythiales > Pythiaceae > Phytopythium > Phytopythium delawarense. Next base: position 4,417 of record JAADYF010000873.1, on the reverse strand, counting down.
TGAGGAGGTCGGAGGGGACAGCCGAGAGCCGCTGCCCGCGGAACGCCGCGCTCTCCTTCTGCTCGTGAAGGCCCTCGGTTGTTGCCGAGCCGAACCCCGAGGCGGCGCGGATCATCGTCCTGTCGGAGTTTGTCATGGACTTGAGGCTTCTTGGAGTGCAAGTGGACGCCATGCTGATGATTGTTCTTCTCCATCAGACCGCACTGATCTGTGATGAAGCTATATTTACGTCGACTCGACGTGGTGACGCTTCTCGTGACATTGGTGAAGCGACGGCGACCGCACTTGCAGAGAGACGAAGCCGTTGTTTGAAGGATCTGAGTGTTGCTGAAGATGGTGCTGGCGCTGTTGGATGAGCTGCCATGCATCATCAACGAAGCGGACGAGCTCATGGCTCGCGTCAGCCAGCTCGCGGCCACCTTCCAGCCTGGCAAGGAGGACGAGGACTGCGACGTCGGACTCGACCGCTCCGCACCACTCGCTCGCTCTTCGCCGAGCGATCAGTCGGACCAAAGCGAGTCCACCACAACGCACAGCGAGTCATCAGCGGATGAACAGCGCCAGTCGAGTGGTTCCTCGTCCACATCGATCCCGGCACCCATCGACAACCTCGACGCCACCATCAAGTTCTTCGGGAAGCACTTCTTGCTGTCGCAACCGGTGCCAGTGGACAAGCTGAAGGCCGCGCTCCCGCCGGCTGAGAGTTCGCAGAGAGAGTCTCTACGCGCACTCGCCTCGCGCGGCTATCACCTCATGAAGCGCGTGCACCACTGCCAGCAGAACGCGTGGGAGACGCTCACGAGGCACCTCGAGGAGACGTCTTCGCTGACTTTCGACAACCATCGGCGGATCGCCGAGTTGCTGCTGGGCGCCGTCGTGCGGTACGTCAAGCTGAATCTGCTCTGGTCGTCGGTCGCTCCGATCCCAGGTCTGCTCTCTCTGTACGGCTTCTTCCAGCACCTCCAAGCGTCCGATCAGCAGCGAGAACTAGAGCCGAGCTCCGCCGCGAGAGACTCACCGAATCTCTTCTCACAGCTCGACCACACGGACCACCGCGTGCGCGAGTTCGTGCTCTGCTTCGGCACGAATGCGCTGCTCAAGATACAGCAGGACTTCGCGCAGCACCCGCGCAGTGCCACGCTCGCGAGCGCTCTCGTGGCGCTGCTTCGCTCGAGCCTCCCGCGTTGGCTGCGCTGCCACGACCTGACGGAGCTGCGCAACCGCGGCGTGTTCGACCTCGACACGCTCTACCACGCGGGGAACTACGCGTCGCACCCGGCGTTCCTCGACATCGCCGACACCGCCAGCGTGCCCGAGTGGGTGCTCTACGTCGCGCTGTGCGTGCCTCACTACCTCAAGGTGTCGCCCGACCTCGCTCTGAATGGTAGCGATGGATCGAGCAGCGCGAACGGTGACGTCGCCATCAATGTGACGCTATGGGAGGCGGTCCAAGTTGTGCTTGGCGACCGGTTGATGTTGGTCGTGCACCGCGACCACACGGTCAACGCACACGGACTCTTGTTCCAGCAGGTTGTGTCGTGCACCGCCACTGCCATGCCACCAAGCGCTAGCAGCGTCGGACAGACACCACCGCCACCGCCTGGAAAGAAGGAGCTTGTTGCGTTCGGGAAGCAAACTCTCCTGTCATGCGGCGAGCGCCGGCACCAAAGACGAGAGATTGTGATGCACCTGCTTGCTACAAGCGTCAAGCTGCTCAAGCACAACGCAGCACTTGCTGGCCCGCTTCTCCCGATGCTCACAGCCACTTTGACGCTCGCGACGGTCGAGATTGACTGGTTACTGGCGCATGACGTGTCCATTTCCTCCGGGCCATCGACAGCAGCCATGCCTTTGCTGCTTCCGAGCTTCCTCAAGCCTAAGCACTGGCACCGCGCGCGGTTTCCAGACCACTCGAGCGAGCTCTGCACGCTGCTGGCGCATACACACCATCTCCGAGCGCTTGTGAGCCGGAGCTTGGAGTTCGTGACTCCGTACTATCGCGCGTTCCTTGCGAGCGGCGACGCCGACGCGATAGCTCACGCCGTGCAGACGTTCATCAACCAGCAGGCCGAGCCGAGCATCGACAACCGCGTGGTTGAACTGCTACAGAGCTTCCAAGACCGAAACAGGTACCGTCTCGAGCCTGAAGCTGGACAAGGCGGTCGAAGGCATAGCAATCCAGCCACTGGTGGCAGCAGCGAGAGTTCATGGGTGCGGGAGTGGCAGCAGACCGCGGCGTACTTCGCGACGACGAGGGTCCAGCTGCCTGTCGAGCTGCGCTCACGCATCGATCTCGCGTGCAAGCACGCCGAGTACGCTCGGGCCGACATCGACAACCTGCTCGAGCACGTCGCAAGTTTCTCCAAGGTCTGGTGGTTCCATCGCGGCGTCGAGCGCTGCTTCAGCAGTCCGAACGGGACGTCTGTCGCGATCATCGACCTGTTCGGGCGATTTCTTTCGGACAAGTACGCGATTTCGGAGCGACTTGACCACGACAAAGTCGAGGAAGAGACTTCGCGACTCAAGGCGGAGCTTCAGCGACTTGTCGAGCGTTTGAATGGCACAGTCGTTCACCACCTGGCTGTCGCTATGGACCACGTTATCGTCAAGCGCACGGCATGGGCCAGTGGCAGAGGTGCTTCAACGTCACATCATCCCAGCCAATCTGCTCGAAGAGAAGAGAACGCCGCCCCAGTTGCTCCCACGCCGCGTTCACACCCCCAACTGTCGGGAGAGGAGGCTCTTCCGCCGTCTATGCGTCTACCACGGCGACCGTCGCTCGTGTCCGCCACAAAGGCGTCCTCATTGGCCGCATTTGCAGCTGGGATGACTCCTAATCGCCGCGACAGCAAACACAACAGCGGCAGCAGCAACGTGGACGACGCCGACGCGTTGCTGTTCCAACTCGCGAGCAGCATCTGCGAGTTGAGCGAGCTCAGCCCAGCGCTCGTCGCTCGGATCGTGCGGCAGGCGATCGAAAAATGTGCGACACAGCTACTCCAGCGTATTGCCGTCGTGGATCGAGCCACGATAAGCGGCCAGGACAAAGGGAAGCGCCTCCACCACGTCACCATCTCGCTCTCGCAGTCGTTCGAGGCCGCGAACGCCACGTGGCAGTGTCTACGGCAGACTGCACGCCGACTCTTTCACGGTGTCGTCGACTGTGAAGCTCTGCTGTCTGAGATCCTGGCTCGAGAGTCGCGATCATCCGTGCCGTGCGCCGCTGATGGCACTGCGAAGACGCAACTGGCGCTCGCGCTGAGCCAACAGGCAACACACACGGCCACGACACTCGTCGACAAGCTCACCTGTTTCTTCGTGGAGCTAGTGGCGCACAAGTGTCTGCCTCGCCACGGATCTTCCGGCAGCAGCAATAGCTCGAAACGCGAGACACCAGTGCTTGTCGCGTCCCCCAAGCTCCAGCGCTTCCTGTACGCCTCTCCATCAGAAGGACCGACTCCCTCCGATATCCACCCGCAAGCGTACACTTCTTCCGCGGCGATCGGTTCGCTCCTCCAACTCATCGGTCGCGACGGTGTCCAGGTCGTCGTCGCCACGCTCGTGGAGCTGCTGAGCGAGCAGATCCAGGCGCTGCGGCTGAGTCTCGAGGTCGAAGAAGTCCCGCTGATGCGCGTCGACCAGACGCTTGCAAGCTGCACGAACGACCGCGAGGTGGCCAACGCGGCCAAACAGCTGCCCAGCGCCGACGAGCTCGCCTCGCAGCTGACGCGCATCGGGGTGACGGCGTTCTTGCTGCAGCTGCTGGACCGCGCGCTCGGCGCTGGTGGCGCCTGGGAAGGTCTGCTGCACCGCGCGTGCTTCTCCTCCTCCGAGGCCGTACCCAGGAGCAAGAGCTCGACGTGGCGCCTGCTCCCGGCTGCGTTCGCGGCCGTGTTCACTGCTCGCGCCTGGTCGAGCGCGCGGCTGGTCCCGGACGCGGCCGCCGCCGACTCGAACGTGCACATGTCCGGCGTGGCCATGGCGCTGCTGCTGCGGCGATCGCTGGCGCAGCACTCGAAGGAGGACGCCGAGGGTCACGTTCCCTGCGGGTCGACTGGCGATATGGTGGCGGCGCGTCACGTCGGCCGCGTCATCCGGAGCTGCGCGCTGGTGGTGCTGGCAATGGAGCTCCAGGCGGCTCCGCTTCAACTTCAACTTGGGCAGTTTCCAGTCGGTCGCGCGAGGGCGATCGCATTGGAGATTGCCGTGCAGGAGCTCGGGTCAGCTGCTGCGCCCGACTGGGACGCGATTGGCAGGTCACTCAACCGAGTCATCGTTCGGTGGCGCGAATGTGGCCAGTCTGATAACAACGAGCAAAACACCTGGGGACAATAGTACCGAGTTGAAGGAGATTTCATGCACTGCTCGACCCACACAAGAGACACACTAGGGGAGAGAGACTACTGGCGCTGCAATT
>JAADYF010000872.1:0-12411 GCA_023338175.1 Phytopythium delawarense | reverse complement strand
GGGGCTTCGTGTGTCCGTGCCGGCGACTGACGGGCGTCTCCTTCGTGCAGCTCGGATTCCAGTCGCCGCCGACAGATGTGGACAGGGAGGACGTCCATCTCGACGCTGCGACGGCCTCGTTCGAAGCGCAGGCGGTCGTGGCAGTCGGCGAGTCGTTGGTAAGCCAACTGGCAGGACCGTCGCCTGTAGTTCGCGGCCGAAGCAGCCCATTCGCGTCTAAATGGCCGTCACCATCATCTCCGCCACCTCTTCCAACGGTCTCAAGACAGCGGAGTGAGTCTGCAAAGCTGGACGCGACCGCGGAGACGCCGGACTCGTCCGAGGCGATGCGCTGGCTGGATGCGTTCCAGCAGCGCAAGCGCGAGATCCTGGGTGCGCGTGTCGACACCGTTGCGCCGGCTGCAGGCGTGGTCTCCCTCGCCAACTCGCGCGTCCAAGCGGCCAGAGCTCGCAGTGATGGATCCCTGGAGCAGGAGCAGCCATCCCCGTCGCCTGGCAGCGTGAGCGAGATCTACGAGCAGCTGCGGCGCTCCATGCTGGCTGCCGAGACGGGAGGCGAGAGCCCAGCACCACCAGCCCACGGCAGCTTCTTGCCGGCCGAGGATAGGCCCAATGCTCCTCATTCCGACTTCTCACCACCATCAACTCGGGTCGCGCCGCTCGCGATATTCGGCACGCCGAAGCACCGAGAGGTCGAGACGCACGAGCGATTCGGCGTCGACCTGGACGCATTGGCCGCCGTGAGCCCGGCTCGCCCGCCGTCCCAGTGCAGCAGTCGCAGTCGGAGCAGCAGCAAGGGGGACGACGGATGTTCCAGGCAGGCAGTCTCGACTCCCAGCGCGCCACTGCCAACACGCGAAGGCTTTGAGCCTCCATGTTCGAGCGAGACGACCGACTGGGATCGGATCGTACTGCCGCACTCCACCGAGCAGGTGCAATCGCTGTCTTCACACCAACAACGGCGTCATCTGCCACCGTCGCCCTCGGTTCCTCCACCTCCACCACCACCGCAGCCATTGTTGCTGTCGTCTGACGCGCCTTCGCGACGTCTCTCACCACCTCGGCCTCTCACCACCGGCGACTTCGAGGCGCAGTGTGTTCGAGCCGGCGTGCCGTCCGCTCCAGTCGCTGCTCCTAACGTCGACGGTCTCGACTCACGCACGGCAGACAGAGTTCAAGCTGCCGACGCCGCGCTCTTGCGCAAGAACTACGACGCACTACTGACCATCGTGCGCGAGCAGCAGCAGCAGCGGGAAGCGGCCGAGGCGCGAGCAGCCGAGGCCGAGCACGACCGAGAAGAACTACGCGCCGCGTTCGAGGTGCAGATCGAGAACATGAAGCTCGACAATGTCGCGCTGCGGCGCAAGGTGCGACTGCTCGAGAAGCGGTCGGGAGCGCAGGAGGCGCTGGAGCAGTACGACCGAGACGTGCAGGCTCTGAAGAAGCAGGTGCACCAGCTCCAGGAGCGGAGCGTCGCGCTCGAGCTCAAGGTGATCGATCGTCGATGGACGTGCTCTTGATGCGGATACTGACGTCCATGTGTGTCGATTAGCTGGCGAGCCCGGATGGCCTCGGTGGCGGAGGCATCGACTTGAAGAAGAAGTACCAGCACGTGGTCGACGAGAAGCTCAAGCTCGAGGAGGAGCTGGCAGTGTTCCGCAAGCGCGAGAGGCGAGTCGCGGCTCGTTCCCTCATGGCTTCCGTGCTCGCGACGGTCGTGGTCTAATGTGCTGTTGCTTCAGACAAGTGCTCGTGTACAGCAAGCTCGTGGGCGACTCGACCCGCAAGGTGGATCAGCTCTCTCGGTGCGTCCATCGGTCGCGAGCACCAGCGGAGTGGCTTTGGGGTCGCGACTGACGAGGTGGTGGACTGCCAGCGACCTGAGCGAGAAGGAGCAAGCGTTGGCGGCCACGCGGCTGGGCAAGCTGCGGCTGAACGCCGAGATGAACCAGGCGGTCGAGAAGGCCGAGCTGCTGCACCAGGAGAACGAGAAGCTACTGCTGGACAAGGCGGCCACGACCGAGGAGCTCGTGGCCACCAAGATGTACCTCGCGTCCCTGGAAGCGGTGCGTTCGTCTGCCGCCCTGCATGGGCCATCGATGCTGCCCTCCCATCTAAGCTCTCACGGCGGGCCTCGAACCTTGCAGGAGCGGAAGAAGGCCGAGGTGCTGGACCGGTTCGTTCAGAAGCACGGCTACCGCATGAGTGAGCTGCGGCAGGACCAGCCCGTAGCCGGCGGCAGCCGCTACGCCCGCGCTTCGAGCCACCCGCAGCCATGGAGGAGGGACTGCGAGGCCAAGGAGTGCGAGGAGCGCTTGTTCGCCGCGGTCAAGCGGTCGCTGCCGCAGGCCGTGCCGCTGGTCAACAAGCTGCTGCGCCGCCTCGAGCTGCAGGAACTGTCGCTGCGCGAGTTCTCGGCGCGCGAGGTGGACTTCATCAACATGCTCGTGGAGCTCGTGTCGGACCAACCCGCGGCCAACCTGAAGCGCATGATCGAGGAGGAGATGCTCAAGCTGCAGGTCTGCTGACGGGGATTGATAGCGAGCCTAGACGATTGGGGTCATAACATCGAGAGGCATTGATGGAGGTTCACTGGCATCCAGCGGTGTATTGCTCAGGCGCAAGCCCATACACGCGGTCCTGCCGGACGGCCAGCGAACCTGACGGTTGCGTGTGCCTCTTTCAAGTGCGACGGAGTACCAGCGGGAGCTTCCAGGACGCGGACGCAGACGCTTAGTCGACGTTGGCCATGGCGACGTCCGCCTCGGTGAACTTGCCCTTGCTCTCGCCGGCGGCGCGGTTCTTGCGCTCCAGGATCTTCTTGCGGTCCTTGTCAAGCTTGAGCTTGGTGATCACGACCTTGGAGGCATCGATGCCGATGGGCACCGAGGCGCCGTTCGCCTTCTCGCGCACCACGCGCTCAACGTGGATGACGAACTTCTTGCGGTAGCACGCCGTCACGCGGCCCTCGCGGTTCTTGAACGAGCCGCGCACGATCGTCACCTCGTCCTCCTTGCGGATCGGCAGCGAGCGCACCTGTGGAGCACGGAGAGGTCAAGGAAGCGGCCGTCAGCGCCCCCAATCGCCGTCTACAGACCCTAGCAGGGTCGTCTCACTGGGCCCGATGGGGGTCCCAGCTCCGCCGTTTGTCTCCTCTGGGAAGCAAAGGCACTTACGGATCACACGATGCCATGAAGTGCCGGCCCCGAGGTGTCCGACCGGAGCCCCGCTCCACCCCGATCGAGCCGCCTCGGGGACCGACATGGGCTTACTCGCTGAAAGTGTAAGTGCGCACTGCGGCGGGCGCAGCGCGGCACGTCAACTTACATTGTACTTGCTCTGCAGGTCCTTGGACAGCGGAGCGCTCATGAGCACGCGGCGCTGCGTCGAGTGCGCACCGAAGTGGGCCTTGCGGGCCTTGCGGCGCGAGGAGGAGACCGTCGAGTTGAACTTCACTGCGGCGCAGTCGGGGGGACACACAGGCCCGGAGCATTAGCCTCACGCCCTCGGGAGTACCCACAGGAACACATCGACAGAGGATTGGACCCGACGTACTGTTGGTTATCACGCAGGAAAGAGATACTGGCGGCCGGAAGCCATGGCCCCATGGTGATGCTGGGGAGCTTCTCGCCACCCACCCGATTATCCGGCCAAAAGCTCACGGTCCGCGCAATGTGTTGGACCGGTTCGGTCGGAATCGTAACCGGTTCGGGTGGGTACCGGGTTGTCTCGATTATAGCGCCACTAGAATAGGGTCATTCTGCGAAATAATAATGGATCATTGGGTGTATATGTGCAATTTCGAGGAAACAAGGTAGCACATATTATGCTGTTTGTAAGGTCTTGGTTGACAATGCATGAAACGTATCACTCATACATATTTCGCAAACGTAGTTGCGCTTTTTTAAACACCCAAACACCCATTCATACTTGTGCTCAACGCGTTATGGCACCGACGTGCGGCGCTTGCGAGGCGTCTGGGTGCTCATCTGGAGCGAGCGCCGCGTGCCGCCGCGGGTTACGGGGGTTGAGGCGGTCGTGGCGGAGCGGAGGCGGACGTACTGCGGGCATTGCCGTCGATTTTCAGTCCGTGGGTTGAGTTGGACAGCAGCGGAGAGTGCGAGAGAGCGGGACTTCGTACCTCCCTGAAGGCGGCGACGGCCTCGCTGGCGTTGTAGCTGGTGCTCGCTTCATGGGCGACCGTCAAGGCAGAGGGCCTGCGCTTTGGGTCTGGGTGCATCATCTGCTATGCCGCCGCACGAGATGAGAGACTGGTTCCGTTCGACAGCAGTGCCTGGGGCGCCATGATACGCTTACCTCCGCGACCAGGAGCTGGAGCTTCGCCGAGTATCTTGACGGCAAGCGCGGCAGTTCTCCCTGGCGGAGGCGGTGCCACTCATCGCCGTCCGTGGGAAGTGGAGACTGCCGCATCGTCTCCAGCAGCGATATCCCTGGTTGCCACCGCGTGTCAGTGGGTTGAGTACAAGTGGATTCAACACAAGACGATCACGTACCGAGGCAAAACATGTCGGCGGACGGGAGCCGATGCGAGCTCGAAAGAAGCTCTGGCGCCATGTACGCAGCGTCTCCCTCGGGCTCTTCGGTACGCGTTGACGAGTCGGAGACCACCTCTGTCGCCATGCCGAAGTCCCCGACTTTTAGCCTGCCTGCCTTGGTGATGAAGATGTTGTCCGGCTTGATGTCCAAGTGCACAATGTCGTGCGCATGGAGAACAGCAAGCCCGTCCGCGACTTGGTGGAGGATATACCACAAAAGAGTCTCTGGCACTTCTTCCCAATCAGCCAGGAAGTCTTTGAGGGTCCCGCCTTCACACAGCTCGAGCAGCAGATAGAAGAACCCTGGGAGAGCAATTGTGTTAGACCCTCCACACTATCCACGACGACAGAACCGCTCGCTTGTGACGCACCGTGCTCCTGCCACGCCTGGTAATATCTCACGATATGTTCAAAGTTTGTCTCGGACGACTCGAGTCGGAGCAAGATCCTGATCTCTTTCAGCAACAGTGACCTGCTCGCCATTGGACCACTTGTCACCTTCACACGCACAGCATTACAGATACCAATCGCGCAGGTGAACGCACCGCTCTCGGTCGTTCCGCAGCTCGGCTTTCGACTTCTTGATAGCATAGTGCGCGTTCTCCGGTCCGAGGCGAACCTACAAAGCCCGTTAACACACTGCAGATGCTAGTGACATTGGCAACCAGCGAGTCACACCTTGTAAGCATCTGACGACACGCCAGCTCCTAGCCAGGTAAGCGTGTCGAGCACATCGGCCGAGGGTATGTCCGGGCACTGGCAAGGACAGCATCGCGTCGTTTGTTTTACAATTGAGTGCTCATGAGAAGGGAATAGAGATGACCGTGCGCATCGACTCACCGCTGAGCCATGCACCGACAGCTTGAGTAGCAGCTTCCGCCCGGTTAAATCTGACCGTCCTGTCGAATCACCAGACAAACCTCGCGTCAGCGAACTTGGAATCAGCATCAAGATGCAAGAAAGCTCGCGGTCGCTCACGGGTCTTTCCAGGAGTGGTGCGCGCTCGGGTACTGGTAACTACTGGAGGCGGCGTCTTCATCGATAGCTTCAAGCCGAGCTTGTTGGTGAGCACGACTGACGGACTGCTCCATGACGCCGACGACGGTGATCCTGGCGGCACGCTGCTTACAATATTCATGGGATGAAAACACACCGTGTGAGCCATCTGGCCGAATCAGCCGTCATCACGGCTCCAAACCTCCACAAGCAGACGCACCGGTGATACCCCGGACTCCTGCTCCCGTTATGAGGCGGCGAGGCGCCGCAGTGCGCGCTCCGCCGCTCCTTGGAAGGAGACCGCGTGCGTCGCCGCCTAGCCGGAGACGCCGCATACTCCTGGAGCCGCTCCGCGCGCCGCACTCGATGGCGGAAATCTCCTCCTGCCGACCCGTTCTCCTTGTTGCTATCGTCACTTGCGCACCTGTGCCGAGCTCCAGAGGTCGACGACGCGGCGAGTTCGTCGGCGCTGCTGCTGTCCTCGCCGTCGCTGCTCATGAACAGCAGCGTCTTGGTCACGCGCGGCGGCGACTGCGCCGCTCCACCGGCCTCGTCGATGCCGCTGCCTACCGCGCCAGCCACAGGCCCGTCGAACTCGCGGTCCGGCGACGGACTCGAGCAGCGGCCCCCCATCATCTCGATGCAGTCCGCTTTGCGCATCAATGGTCGATTGTTCCCGCGCTTTTCAGACGGCTCCGTAACCGGGTTACAATGTAAAAACCCATTCATCCAAAAATCCATGCCAACCTATAGCATGGTACGATGTGCCTTCCTACAGGTACCACGACTGTACCACTCAAACAATGTGGTACACTTACGTAACTTGCCGAGCAAATCCACATGCCGACGAGCAGCTATATTTGTCCGCGCCCGGGGCTTCCGTCGGCTCCAGCGCCTTGACCGCCCCGCTCCGCTTGGCAGCAGCCCATTCAGAGCATTCCGCGTCTATTTATCTACCAGCCAGTGGCAGCGACAGCGCGCTCCGGTCTCGGTCTCGGTCTCGATCGCGCGCGGAAAATAGCGGTGCTCACTTCACTCGACGACTCGCGTCGGTGCGCGGACAGATGCTGGGCAAGATCTCGCAGTGGTGGGCCACGCGGCTCGAGGACAAGGGGGACGAGGGTCTGCGCCAGCGCTACGACGCGCTCGTGCGTCTCTGCTGCTGCTATCGCTCACTGGAGAGAGAGAGAGCGGCTGCTGACCCGCGATGTGGCGTCTTGTGCTCTGCAGACGCGGCTCAAGATCGCGACGCTCGAGGTGCTGCAGGCGGCCGAGGACCGCGCGCGCGCCGCGGAGCAGGCGGTGGATGGCGCGGCGCAAGCAGAGGCGCAGGTTGCTGCGGCGGTCGATGCGGTCGCTGCCGGTCCAGACGCGGTCGACTCGCAGACGGGCGTGCTGGAGAACAACACGGCGGCAGCCACTGGGACGCCGGCGGCGGGTGCCCTGACGCACGAGGACGAATGCGTGCACGCGCTCTGTAAGTGCAATTGGAGTGGGTGCAGTGCAGCACGGGCGGCTGTTATGGTGACTGACGCCCATGCGGTGCAGGCGTCGCGCTCGACGGCTGCGTCAAGCTCGGGATGAAGCGCGGCGGTGACCCAGAGCCCTCGTGGTGGCACGTGCTGTACTCGAGCACGCTGCTAGTCGACGAGCCGGCGCTGGTGCAGACCATCCTCTCGGCGGCGCTGCTCTCCGAGGTGCGTTGCTCGCTGACGCGATACTGTCGGTGGAGTGCCAAAGCCTGACCCACCTGATCCGATCGCTGGACAGACCGACGCGGGCAAGGAGCGCTGCTGGCTCAAGCTCGCGCTCAACAACCACACGCTCGAAGTCAGCCTCATGGTGCGTGCTCCGCGTCTTGATAACCACAGCTAGCGCTTGTCGTCATTTCTCATGCATGGACGGGCTCCCGACGCTCGTGGACACATGGCACAGATGATCTTCTCCCTCACGTGCGAGCAACTGATCCGCACGAACTACGAGGAGTGGTCGCTCATGCGCTGCAGCGAGGGCCTCGCGCTCTTCCTGCAAATGGTGATCGAGATCCGCGGCGTCCAGTTCGCCATCCAAGCGAACGACGACCCCTTCCACGGTGCACCCGAGGTGCCACCACCACCTCCAGTGTTCCCGAATCTATTCCCGCCGCCGTCACCCACGAATGCTGCTGTGGAGGGCGGTAAGGAAGACTTGAGCTTCACTGGGACCGGTGGCGACACCATTGCCGCAGCGATAGCTTCCAGTACTTCCACCCCACCGGCGGATGCAGACCAATCGACAGCATCCACTGCTACGGCTGGCGAATCCACAACGGCGGAGGCTGCCGTCGAGACGGTGGGAGCGAGCTCGAACCCGACGACCCCGCCGAACGAGGAGGAGTTCGTGGAGCTACCAGCAGTCAACTTCCTGCACCGACACAAGGGCATCAAGCCGTGGCAGCACGTGTTCGGCGTGAGCCTCGCGTACCTGTGCAAGAACCCGTATCACAGCCGCTTCGCGCTCATTGACCCGGTGCTGGCGATCCCCAACCTCGTGCACGATTGCATCGACTTCTTGATGGCGCACCCCGACGCGCCTCGGCTGTTCCGCGCGACCGTACTCAACGTGCACATGAACCAGCTGCGCGAGATCGTGGAGACGGACGGCGCGCTGCCGCCAGACATCGACCCGAACGGCGCCGGCGCGCTGCTGCTGGACTTCTTCAAGAACCTGCCCGACTCGCTGCTCACGTCCGAGCGATACGACGCGTTCGTGGCGTCCGGTCGCCTACGCGACGAAGAGGCCAGCGTTCGCAACATCACGTGCCTCGTGCAGGATCTGCCTGCGCACTGCAAGTTCGTCCTGGAGAAGGTGATCGGACTCATGCACGTGCTGCGGCTTCCCGAGCACGCACAACTCAACGGTGTGGACGCCATGACGACGTCGACGGCGCTGGCACCAGTCATCGCGTTCAAGCTCGAGCCGGCGCACTCGCTCGCCTCTGGCCAGCGCCGAAGCACTCACACACAGTTCCAGGACGTGCGCTACGCTGCGGTGGGTGCGCAGGTCGTCGAGTGCATGATCCAGCACTACGAAATCATCTTCCAGGACGTGCGTCTGCAGGTCTCGGACGCGCTCAAGAGGCTTGAGGCCAAGAAGCAGGCGTTGTTAACTGTGCACCAGCTCTTCAAGATGAAGCCGCAGGTGAACTTCCTGTCGGACAAACAGCACCTCGACGAGCTGAGCGTCCTGTTCGCCGAAAGCATCCACTCCATCGAGAGTATTCATGGTGGTGCCAACCACTCCGACGTCGGGAGCAACGAAGGCGCGGAACAACAGCAAGCATGCTCGCCTCCCCGCTCGCCAACGTCCAACAACATGGGCGACATCACCAGTGACGGCACAACGCTTGGTGGAAGCCAAGAGCACGATGTTGAGAACGCACTGACAGAGCCGAAGCCGCCGTCGTCACCGCGAGTGCACAGCATGGTGCCCATTGGGCCTGAAGGTCTGCCCCCGCTCGTTCCAGTCGTCCACACAGTAGTCGAGTCGTCTCCTGGGCAGTTGCTTGGCCCAAGCACACTGCCACCACGAGTCGTTGTCCACGGCAACGCGCCGCCTCCTTCTCTACCCGGCACTTCCAACTTGAGGACAGCAAGCGGCACCGGGATTCACCACACAGCCACGTCCCGCACCGCGAGCGGTACTGGCACTCGCATCGGCGTGCTGATGCGACGGCAAACTGTCGCAACGACCACCGCGGCGGCCTCACTGATGTCGTCCGATGGCGTGCTCGGCCGCAGCCGCGCCGCGAGCGAGTTCCAGTCGCCGTACGCGGACGCGGACAACCGGTCGCTGGTGGAGATCTGGGAGAAGCACGGGTTCAACCGGCCGACCGTGCTGGGCAACTTCGACAAGGGCGGCGTGCTGCTGCTTCGAGCCGTGGCGTTCATGATCAAGAACTACAAGAGCGAGGTGCTCCCGCGGCTGTACGAGCGTGCGCTCCCGTGCGCGATGGCCTCGTTCGACGCGGGACTCGTGGCCTCCGCCATCTGCCGGTCCCTAGTCCACCTGCTGAAGCTCACGTACGTGCACCGCAGCAGTCGTCGCGGCTGCTGCTAACCCACTAACCCTCTTGGTCGTGCACTGGTGACACCAACGACAGGCCAATGCCCGAGACGCCCGGCCTCAATCTCGTGGCGCTGTCTGTCGAACCGTTCTGGGAGCTGTTCGACGAGGACGCCTACTTCTTCAAGCTCTTCGTGCTCATGTTCCACATGTTCGACCAGATCTGGAGCCTGCTGGACCCGCAGGAGGTCTCGTTCACGCGCGTGTTCTGCGAGACCGAGGCCAAGATGGACGAGCTGCTCAAGCGATCGCCCGCCACCGTCGACGACATGCGCTCGCAGTGGGTCGAGATGTACCAGGAGCTGCACCACGAGATCTCCGGCGAGAATCTGGACCACAGCACCGCCGCCACCGCTGCAGATGGATCGGCAGCAGCAGCGGATGCTGCTCTGAGCGGTACCGGGTCGTCCCTAGCCGACGGCCAGGCGAGCGCGCCGTCCGTCGGGCCGCCGTCCCCGGCGCGAATGTGCCGGCGTCCGTCCTTCGTGTTCAACACGGACGACTACAAGAGCAAGCTGCTGGACGCGTCGGGCATCCTGTCGCTCGAGCACGTGGCGTACCTGGACCACGTCGTGCCGCTGACGTGCCAGCTCTGCCGCTGGTGCCTCATCTACAGCACCGAGGCGCACGGGTCGTCGCTCGACACACTGCTGCTGCTCGCCAAGAACCAGAGTCCGACGCTGCTGGTGGTCAAGGACGACCTCGGGAACGTCTTCGGCGGCTTCGCCACGGACGAGTGGCACCGCGCGACGCAGTACTTTGGCAACGGCGAGAGCTTCCTGTTCTCGTTCGCCAACGCCAAGGCGTCCAGCGCCGACGGCAGCGTCGGCGCGTTCTCCAAGTACCCATGGAGCCGCAAGAACAGCTACTTCATGCTGTGCTCGGAGGAGTCGCTCGTTATGGGCGGCGGCGGCAGCTTCGGCCTGTACCTGGTGCGTTCATAGGTGGTGGCGTCCTGGGCTGCTTGGCGCTGGTCTGACGATGCTTGTCGTGCTCCAGGATTGCGACTTGTCGTCCGGCACGACGGGTCCGTGCGAGACGTTCAGCTCGCGGCCGCTCGTGAGCTCACAGGAGTTCAACTGCGTGCTCGTCGAGCTCTGGGGGTTCACGTCGGGCGACGGGCCGACGCGTCCGAGCGAGCCGCGCAAGAAGAGCGTGCTCGACTAGAGGCGTCCGCCGCCAACAAGGCGACGAGTTGTAGCATCCTAATCATATCACCAGCAAGCACCACGCCGGGCGTATTCACCAAACGGGCAAGCTCGCGCGCCAATAAGGCAGATCATAGCGGCCCCGCCCTGCCGTTCATGGTGTTGGTGTAGTTGCTGCTGCTTGTACCGTCGTCTGTCGCGGCCGCGGTCGCCAGCAGTGCGTTCACCTCGCTGCCGAAACCCTCGAAGCGCGCCTCGAGCCCCGCGCGCTTCCCCGCCACAGTCACAGCGTCCGACACGGTCAGCTGTCGTCCAAGGGGGAGTGAGTGTCCATGCCCTGCGTCCACGCCGTCGCTCACCTGCTCGCTCGAGAGCGCGGCGTTGGGCGGCAGCTCGGCCGCCAGCGCCGCCAGCTCGAGCCCGAAGCGGTCCGAGAAGCGCGCGAGGATGCGCTCGAGCGCCGCCTGGAACGGCGCCGCGCCGGCGTCGCTCACGCGGTCGTGGAACAGCGCGGCCTGCGCCAGCGCGTCCTGCCGCGACTCCATCGTCACGCCACCCTGCGTCGGCTGCACGTCTGTCGTCAGTCCGTCGTCCGTCCATCGTCCGTCCATGACGTCGGCCTCGACGAGAGAGAGAGCGCACCGAGAACTGCAGCGGCTCGCTGGCCGGCCGCCGCGCCTCGTCCTGCTTGCCGCCCACCGCCGGGTCGAAGTGCACCTGCACCAGGTCTGGAGGGAGAAGGGCGTGAGTTAGTCGGGCAGCTGATGCGATCGCAATGAGAGAGAGGACGACGCGCTGCGACGCACGCACCGCCGCCGTCGATCTCGCGCGCAAACTGCGCGAAGGACAGCACCAGCGCGTCCACCGCCTCCTCGTGCGCCTGCGCGTCCCACTTCCAGCGCCGCGAGAAGACGCAGGCGCCCGACGCGCGGTGGAACACCTTGAGCAGCCGCAGCTCGTCCATTGTGCCGTCTCGATCCAAAGTCATGAGCAGAGATGTCAGTGGGCAGGATACCTTCCAGATTCAATAGAAGAAACATTGGTACTGGGAATCAGTCCTCGACAGGTCGCTTTCAACCTGATGTCAGTCGGCACCTCAGCATCGATATGATGCTTTTATCCAGGTAAATGCCTATAAACCTGCGAGATATAGTGATCCACGTCGGATGGACCCTGAGTCTGCCCACGAATCCGTCAGGTTTTGGCCACCACCTCCGTCACCAAGCAAGCCACCGGCGGCATGAGTGGCGTGGGTCTCAAGGCGGCCTTCCGCTTCCGCGGTGAGGCGGTGCACGCGTTCGAGAGCTTCCCGGGCGCGGCGGAGGCCTCCAACGAGTACGCGGCGGCTGCTCCCGGCGAGCCGCGCGCCAACCACTCGTTCCAGGGCGGCATGGACGGCGGCGCGGCCATCCCGCCGCTCAAGAACGCCGGCCCCTACGCGGCGCTCGTCACGGCGCTCAAGGTGCGCGCCGCGGCGGCAGGAGAGCGCCATAGGACGGGGTTTAACACACCTGACTGTATGTGCGTGCGGCTGTTTGTGGCGGCGAGTCCAGCGCGCCAAGGAGGACAGCGAGGCGTTCCTGAAGGACAAGGTGGAGGGCCCCGTG